>CM031378.1:39214592-39449677 GCA_018208015.1 Medicago ruthenica
AATATTAAAGACCGGGAAATTGATTATACTTCAAAATATATTTGATTAAATAACATTTGTTTACAAAGTGCAACTAATGCTATTACAAATCAAATAGCCGCTCGCTTCTCGGCTTTGCTCATCTCCTCCCTATAGAAATCTATGGTGTCCTTGCAGAACTTCATAAACTTCCGGATCTCCATAGGGATGACAAAGTAGGGCATGACCATCTCGGCCTCCGCTAGCTTCTTTGGAAGTTGGGTGATCACCAAATTTGAGAATGCAACCAATTTAGTGAAATCCTCACTTAATCGGGTGGCGTCTTGCCATACATACTCAATCACTTCCTTGCGCTGGTCTAGCTTGACTCTTGCACTTCTAATTTCATCGTGTAGTTGTGCAATGTGGTCCCCATGAGCTCTTGCAATCTTGTCGAAGTACTCTTCGAATTTCTTGATGTCTTCTTCGAGAAGATTGCACTGTAGCCTCCCTTGATGAGAGAGACTCTCATGTCTTTGCCGCTGGACGCGTTCGGCTTGAAGCTGCTCTTTGTAGTCTTTCACTACTTCTTGGAGCTGTTGATTTTTCTCTTGGAATTTCAACCTCCATTTCCGTTGAGCTTCGATGGCTAGTTCGCCAAACTTCTTGAGCTCTTGGTTGGAATGTAGAATTCTTTCCAACTCTTCGTCCTTGGCCACAAGGTTAGCATCCGCACTAACCAAGCCGCCTCCTATCCAATCCCTTTTCCCTTCGGAGGTTCTTAGCCGTTTTTGGCATACTAGGAGAGAATGTGATACTTCATCACGATCTCTCTTCGTCCTAGTAATTTCTCCTAAAGCTTGGAGGTGCTTCAATTCTAAGTCTCCGTTTTTGTTTTGGAGTTCTTGAATTTTAGCCTTGAGGTCCTCCACTTCTTTGTTGGGAATGATTGCAATAGGTTTAGGTGTAGGAGGTTTTGGAGGGTTTATGACCACGAAGGGTAACTTGATTGCTTTGACCCTCTCCTTCACCCATTGAGTATAAAGGGGTTTGGCGACACAGTTTCTCTTGCCGACCTTTCCCTTGCGTACTTGGCTCCATGCTCCCCGGATTCTCTCTAGCAATGCCGAGTCTTGATCGCCTTCCCTTAAGTAGAAAGCCTCCAACAAAAGGTCGTTAGGTTTATCTTCCATTGAAAAACCTAGTTGTCGGAGAGAGAGGACCGGATTGTAATTAATACATCCCTTAGTACCAATGAGGGGTACGTTGGGGAAGTCCCCGCAGCTGAGGATAATTTCCGGGTCCTCTAAGTTTGGTGAAAACCAATGGATGTCCTTCTCGGCGAGGGTTGTCATCCGTTGCGACCATTTGAGCTTGGCCCGGTTTTCCACAAAGTCTCGGTTTCTTGGCATGTGGGACATCATCCAAATTTGCACCACGGGAGTGCAACAAGTAATTTTGCGTCCCCTTGCTTGTTCATGCCTTGAGTAGAGGGTATGATAAAAATCCGCTAAGATTGTAGGAACTGGATTTTTAGTCATAAACACCTCTAGAGCCGGAAAGTCTACGAAATCATCCATGTTGGGGAATAAGACAATCCCGTAGACTAAGAGGGCTAAGATGGCGTTGAATGCCATTACCTCTTTGTTGGCTAGTAAATCCCGAGCTTTGGCTTCCAAAAACTTTCTTGAAAATCCCTTAAGGCTCCCTCTAACTTCCAAGTTAGATGCCATTTCTTGGGTGTCGAGGTATAAGGATTCGGCGATGGCTTCAAATGTGGGATCCCTTCCCGGACCGAGATAGAGTTCATGACCTTTCATGCTACAACCCAAAATCTTCTCAAACTCTTCCAATGTTGGTGCTAATTGGAAGTCTTGAAACGTGAAGCACCGTAGGGGTGGGTCGAAGAATTGCGCCAAAGTGGTTAAGGCGGTTGAATCTATTCTCACGGGTAAAAGATCAAGGATTAGCCCATAGCTTGCCTCGAAGATGTTCTTGTGGACCGAAGAGAGCCTCTTGCTTAGAGCTAATAAACTTTCCACCCTAGGAGCTTTAATTTTGATGGCGAGCGTATTCTTGTTCCCGGAATCCATATTTCTTTTTTTTTCTAATATTTGTTCGTTCTTTTTAAACTCCTATAAAGCAAAACGATGCGAAAATTACTTTCATGAATGCAAATGTTATGCAAGGGTATGGTTTATGAAGGTTTGGAACTTCCCCCCATCCTCACATGTAGGCTCTAAATGGTGAAATATCCTAAGAAGAGGTCCTTAGAGTCATAGACCTCACATGGAATTAGGGTTGTCTATGGACATACGTCGACATGACTTCAATTAATTCCACGTGAAAATCTCATCTAAGCGGGGTTGGACATCCTACCTCACGGACATACGTCAACGCGGGCTTCCGCACACAACCTCCTTCTAACTTAGTTTTTTTCTCAAGCTCGGGTAGAGAGCCTCACACGTCCGGCATTAACCCGAACAATGTGGAGTAACATCACTCAAGTAACCCCCGCATTTGATATATATAATATGAATATAAAGCAGATAAAGCAAATATAAACATAAAGCATAAATATAACATGTATGAATAAAATAAATAAACATGGCACGCAGAGAAAATAAAACAATTGACTTTAAACCAAATAGGTTAGGCTTGACTCACTAGTGGGAACAGGGTCCCCAGTGAAGTCGCCAGCTGTGCGCACCTCGTTTTTTTCCTCGGGAAAAAGACGCGCAAATCCTCCGAGGTCGTTCGCAAACGCTCGGAGGGCCTTTGTGAAGCCGCCACCAAAGTTTTTGTGTAAAGGGAACGTTGATAAACCCTTAAGTTTTTTTTTGTTTAAAGGGAAACGATAATAAAACCCTTTGACGATGAGGATAAGGATTTGGTCATCGCAACCATTGTCGGGTTCGGGAGTCGATTACGCAAGGGGAAGGTATTAGCACCCCTCACGTCCGTTGTACTCAACGGGAACCTTCTATTTGGTTTAAAGCTTGAATTGTTTTTTAAATACTTTGCGTGCATGTCCATTTATATTAGAAATAATAAAGGGGGGGAAAGAGATAAAAACAAACGAAAGAAAAAAAAGTTTTTTATTATTGCGCTTGACAAGATGTCGATCTTGCTCCTACGTATCTCCCGGTAGTCGGAGAATTCAAAGCGTACGTAGTTCTTTGGTAGAAAAACGTACATGTGTTGGTTGATTTTAAATGGACGATGTTTTAACCGAATTCTTGCGATTAGAACGTAGCTTGTATGCTCGCACTTGGAGACTTATTAAGCGTTTGTTCGTGAATCACATTAGAATTGTTAAAAGGTACGTCCATTAGAGTAAAGGGTTGAATTGGTCGCTATGGGACCAAGGGAGGTGCAATGGACTCAAACGAGTCAAACATTGACCAAGTGGACTCAAACGAGTCGGGCGATTGTTCGATTGATCCACTGAGATCAAGAACGGGTACAATGGACTCGGACGAGTCGAACATTGACCGAGTGGACTCAAATGAGTCGAGGGGTTGAGTCTAATGGCCAACGGGGGACCAAAAGGTTTGGATTGACCACAAGGGGCCAAGATTTGGTTTGGTTAGGGTTGTACATATTGAAAAAAAAAAAAAAGGGAATGACGATTGTCCGAGCGACGAGACATACGTCACGCATTCGTACAATCGGGGCGATGGAGAGACATACGTCACACCATCCCTTTTTCATTCATGTTTTTGGGTTGAATCCTTTAGAAATCCCAAGGTATGTCAAAACATTTGGTTTGAAAACCCAAAATGGGAAGGTTTAGCAAATTTGCTAAAAAACGCGCAAGTTCGTCTCATTTTGCGAAAATGCGAACGTAAACGGTGTATGTTCATCTTTGAGTTTTGAACATCACGAACAATATTTATTGTTCAAGTTTAGATTGAAATGATGAACATAACTTGTTTGTTCATGTGGTTTTGAGAGTTTGGGAAGATAACTTGTTTTGCAAGTTATCCACAAAATGGTCATACGAACTTGTGATTTTGTCAAAATTATGCAAAATCCTTGTTGTGGTTTGAAGAACATGGGTTTAAAAACTCTTAGGTTCTGAGCTCTGGGGCTAGAACCTCAAAAATTGGTCATTTTGACACAAAAACTCAGGTTCTGAGTTCTGTCATGGTCGCACTGCGACCATGACTTCGCACTGCGAAGCATGCAAAATTTTGGGTTCAGAAGCTGTTTCTGAACTTTTGTTCAGAAACAACTTCTGAACACACTCAGGAACTTATAGATGGGTGAAAAACTTTGAGTTTTTGGGGTGAAAAAGGTTGGACAAACCAGTTTTGATGTTTTGAAAACCTTGGGATTTCTTTGAAATTCAAAAGGGGTTTTTTAGAATCAAAAGGTTTTGAACCAAAATAGCTATGCAAACACAATTATAAATGCAAGATAAGTGCTTAGAAACTTACAGAACTCCTTAGCAAAGCTCCAGCTGCACTTGATTTGATTTGGTTAAAGGCTTTCACAAGAGGTTTGAATATTGGTGAAGGTTTTGGAACTTTGGAAAGCTTTGTGTTGGATGGATTGTTTCTGGTTATTTTGTGGAGTTTTGTAGGCTAAAATGAGTAGAGTTTCTGCTCTTGAAATGTTGTTGTTAACTGTATTTGTATCCTTGGGCATTGCCTTCTATTTATAGGCCAAAACCAAATCTTTTTCATCATTACACAATCCCAAAATTCAGCTGATTTGTGGCCAAGATTAAGCTGAATCCCTTTGCATTAAATGCTAATGGATAGAGGCAACCTTGCCTTGTACCAAGGGGCAAGATCCAGCTTGATTTCAGCCACAAATTCAACTAATTCTAGAAGGTAATGATGAAGAACAAAGCTGATTTGCAATTGGCTAATGCTTGGGGATCAATCCTTGCAATCTCAATGGTTGATCAATGAAAACGTGCACTGTAATGTGCAGAGATTGAGGGATGAAAAGGCTACTTATGGCTGGTGTGAGAGGGTGAAAAGCTGCTGCAAAACAGAGTAGGCAATCATGGTTTTTTCAAGTGAAAAACCCAGCTGGTTTGACTGGTTTTGGGGGGAGCAAGCAGGAGGAAAGTCCTCAAGCAGGTGGCTGGCAACCTTGTGGTGGTTAGCAGGTCACATGGGAGGGACTAGAGCTGCCCAAGGGCAAGCCCACTTGCTTGTCACATGCTAGGTTGGAAGAAAAAGCTTCCAACCTTGGCATTAATGGCAAGTCCTTCAATTCTGGTTTTGCTTGGCCCAATTAGCCATGAATGCTACTTAAAATAAATGTGGAAATGATATGCAACAAATTCTGGAATTAAATCAAAGAAACCAAAAATCTGCAGAAAAATCGCAGACTTCGCAGTGCGAAGTGACCTTCGCAGTGCGAAGTCATCATTTTTGAAATGTTGACTTTTCTGTTGACTTTTGTTGACTTTTGACTTTTTCCTCCCTCTTTGATTTTTTTGATTTTTATTTTAAAATGCTTAGGACAAAATTAGGGTACTACACTTACAAACCTCAGAACCTGAAGTCAGCAAGTTATTTACAATTCTGAGTGTTAATTTCACTTGATTGTTTTAAATTGAGTTTAATTAACTTGGATAAGAATCAAGGGGAGCTTACAAACCTAACCTTGAGGATTATCAGACCTAGGGGGAGCTTACAAACCTCTCCTGAAGTCAGCTTGTTAATTAAACTTAAACAACAATTATGAAATTTTCACATTTGTGATTTAAACTGAACTTAATTAACATGGATCAGACTCAGGGGGAGCTTACAAACCTCACACCCTGCAGTTAACTTGTTAATTAAGTTAACAACAATTTTCTGATTAATACTTATGTTTATCATCATCAAAAAGGCGGAGATTGTTGGAACAAAATGTGTTAAACAACTCTCTTCTGAATTAAGGGGGAGATTGTTGGAACAATTTGTATGAACATCCCTCCTTAAGGTTTTGATGATAACAAGAGTGTTAAAAAGAAAATTGGTTATTGCTAATGCTTTGTTCAAGTTATTTCAGAACCACGTTCTTTTTGAATGGTATTTGATAATGGTAATGAAAGAACAAGCTTAGAGCAAGAAAGGAAAGCTTAGAAGCAATGTTGCAAAGCTGGAAGAAAACTGGGTCTGAAGCCTAAGTCTGAGGGGTGCTTCTGAAGTAAGTCTAAAGACTGAGTCTGAGAGGTGCGTCTGAAGCTTGAGTCTGAAGGCAGCGTCTGAAGTCTGAGTCTGAGGGTCAACGAAAGTCAACGTCTGAAGAAGTGCGTCTGATGAACAGTGCTTCTGAAGAAGTGCTCCTGAAGAGAGCTTCTGATGTACTGTTCACGCAGAAGCTTCTGAAGTCTGATGTGGCAAGGAAAGCAACTGTTACTGTGCGCATTTAATGCCTGCATATGTCAGAACAACTCCAATGGAACAGTTGTCTCCCTGACTCAAACATTCCCCAGCTTTTAAGGAAAGCAAATTCAAAAATGGCTGCTGCACTCTGTTTTCTGCAAAAGTTCAGCACACAAATTCAGCTATCCTAGCTCTTAATTTGCAACGGCTCTTTTGCTTAATTTCTGCAAGTCTTCAACAGCTCTAATTTCCTCTATAAAAGGAAGAAGAATTGAAGAAGAAAAATTCTAAGACTCTTTGAACAAAACCACTGAACCCGTGCTCTGTTTTTCTGTCCAGAATTCATAGCTCACATAACTCTTAGAAATTCTTTCATCCTTTGTATCTTAGAATTTCTTAAGGTTAAGAGTCTTAACCTGTGTTGTATTAAGTGAACACCTCTGATATTTTATCAAGTGTTCAACCCAAACTTACTTTCTTGTAAATCAGTTTGGTCTAAGTCTTAGTCTGCGTGCTAAGCATCATAAGTCTCATTACTTAGTGTTTTGAGCAAGTTGTAATCTCATTCCTTTGTGGTCTGAGCTGGAAGTCTCAGTACTTTGTGTCTGAGCATTGGGAAGTCTCTTGACTTAGTGTCTTGAGCATTAGAAGTCTCTTCCTTTGTGGTTGAGCAACTGGAAGTCTCTTCCTTTGTGGTTGAGCAATTGTAATCATCTGATTATAGTTAAAATCTCTTGTTAGTAACAAGGGGACTGGACTACTTCCAACTTGTGGAAGGAACCAGTATAAAAACATTGTGTGTCCTCTCTTTCCTTCTCTCTTTGTTTTTAATCCGCTGCATACATAACTCTGAGATATAGTTCAGAACTGATTCATATCAGCTCCTGAACTTAACTTAAGTTTTTGAGAAGAAAAGAAACCAAGTTTTTGAGTCCACACAATTCAACCCCCCCCCCCCCTTTCTTGTGTGTTTTTCTCACCTTCACTTTCAAGGGCTAAATAAGCAAAATGCTCAAGCAAATAAAATTCCGGGAGTTTCTCCTGTTGGAAGCCATTGGCAACCATATAAGTTTACTTGCTTGAGCATTAGCTTTTATGGCTCAAGGAAAGAAAGGAGAAGAAACCCACACTTTAAAATCATTTTCTTTGTGTTTTGCAGATTAATAAAGGAGAAGCCATATGAAGAATAAAATTTCAGATTCAATGTGAGCTTTCCTACCCCTTTTCCCTATTCTTTTCTTTAATATTGAATCATTGAGGACAATGCTTGTTTCAACCACGGGCGGGGGGGGTAAATAAATTAGTTAGTTTTAGTTTGTTATTTTTCAACTAGTCTTGTTTTTTGTGTGTTTTTCAATTCCCCTTTGTTTGAATAATTGTTTGTCTTGTTAAGGGAAAGGCATGTAAGCAGCAAAGTCTTAGTGTATGTAAAAAAAAATTGTTTTAAAAAGGTTAAAATTCTTGTGGTGTTTGTAAAATAAACCCTTTTTTGCTTCAAAATCATCCACTAAACTCATACTTGCTTCATTGTGAAAAATCTCTTTTGAGAAAAAGCACAAAGTTGCATATTTTGAGTAAGTGTGCGAGGTGGTATTTTAAGGAACAATGTCTAAGTTTAATGGTAAATTTGTCCTAGAATATTTCAAACAAAAAGTAGTATAAGCTAATGTGGGGAATTAAAAAGGTCAAAATAAGGTGTAAATAAATAAAAAAGGGGTCAGAGAGCATTAAAAATAAGAGGCATTGACTTAGGTTGGTATGACTCGCCAACACTAACTTCCCAGGAATGATATGTTTGATTTTCAAATGAAAAAATGCCTTTGCAGTTCCCCAAAAATCAAATAAACACCATGGTAACTAAGTGACCTAGAAATATTCCCACCTAGTTTGTATGAAATGGAAGTGAAAGTTTGTCGATTTGTTTACTTTTAGGGTTAGAACATGTTTTCCTCATAATACCTTGTTGCACAGGAGCAATAAAAAGCTGGACTCCACACACACACACTCACAAGCTTGTTGTAGGGTTGAAAAATCTAAATTGGGCATTAGGGGTAGAAATAATTAGCACTTCAAGAACAAAGCCTTTAAAAAGAACAAAAATCTGCCAAAAAATTGTTTTTTCTTTGACTTGTGTTGCTGAAATACCTTGTCTTTTGCTTGAGGACAAGCAAAGATTCAAGATTGGGGGAGTTTGATAAGTCATAATTTATAGGTTTTTTAGGGTTTCTTTTTATGCAAGTTTAGTCGTTTTTCTTTATTTTCTTGAGCTATTTTACTTCAGTACCTTTGTTTTTCTTTTTAGGCAAAAATAATGATGAGCAAGAACTTTGGAGCAAAATCACAAAAAGCCGAGCAAGAAAATTTAAGTTTCAAGGCAAAAGTGAGATGGCACGGTCGTGCCATCATTTACACTGACCGTGCGCCCATCCTGGGCAGACCGTGCCATTCTAGACAGTGGGCTCACGTACGGCCGTGCGTTCAGAGAGCACGGCCGTGCGCCTGTCCAGTTCTTCAGATTCTGACATTTTGAAACTTGGCATGACCGTGCGCCCATATGGCACGGTCGTGCGCGTTATGCAGTCAGAAATAATGATCGAAAACTCTTGGTTTTTGCCAATTATTGCTGTGTAATTCGTGGTTAATGTTTTATCTAAGGCTTTAGGCTATAAATAGGGCTCTAATCAGAGTTGTTTCTCATCTTGGAATGAGTGTAAAGTTACTATAGTGAGATTGTAACTCAATCTTGTTCTAAGCTCAAACATTTATAAAATTTCTGCACTTTTACAATTCCTTGCAATTTATTTTATTGTTCTTTACATTTCTGCACTTTACATTTCCGCAATTTTACAATTCCTGTCATTTACATTCTTGTCTTTACAATTCATGCAATTTATGTTTAGTCAAGTGTCTACATTGAACTCTTGTGAGTAGACTTGTCTAGTCTTGGGATTGTTGGAAAAGTCAAATGACTAGATCCTAATCAAACCAAGCCTAGACTCTATTTTATATATAAAAAAAACCATTTTCCTATCTAATCTCATAGTTTTCTAAACTCAATAGCAAGTGTTGAACGAAGTACCGAACGGAGAAGTTCAACAACTACTATTTCATCATTTCAAATATCAAGTGAAGTATCGAACGAAGAAGCTTAATATTGGAACAAATGAGATTAGACAAGGTGTCACAAAGCTTGATGGCAAAAAGACCAAATGAATAGCTTCGTGAAGCCTTGAGGCCATAAGACTCGTACTTAATGGGTCTCATATAGCAATCAACCATGAGAATAGATGTGGTTGCTATTGAGATACATTCATGTAGCTCGAAAGAGACCATGTATTACCATAGAGAGTCTTGCTTTTGGAAAATGGATCCAATATAGAATAGAGAATAAGCTTGACCGAGTATTTTCTGTCATTAGATATACTAATAATTCCCAAGATGCTTTTTATTTTATTGAATCAAAACTAAATATTTTCCAAACTCAAAACTTTAATTTGTTCAGCTAACATACTCTGAAAATATAATCAGTAATTACTAAACTCCCTGTGGATCGATATTTTTATTACGCGATATTAACCGTTCACTTGCGGTAGCACATCATCTTGCTAGTAGTGATAGTGCACTTTGGAAGAGGATGGAGGCTTATCTAGTAAAGGTAGATGTTGAGGAGGCTCTTGGGTGGTCATTTGTGGTTCAGGATGAGATCTATAGATTTTGGTGTTGAGGGCGGTTATAAGAGACTTGAAAATGTGAGTCACAGGGTTGGTGACAAACACAGGTGTGGGATAGGTATTTGTTGGTCTATAGGGCAAGGTAATATGCGCTAGAGGGGAGGGGGGTGAATAGCGATTTAAAAAATGTTTTAGTAAACTAGGCTAAAGCGTAGCAAAATCGTTGTTTGAAAAACGAATAACTATTGGATTCTTGCTTGAAGCGAAAACAACAACAAAAAGATTAAGACAATGATCACAAAAGATTTACCATTGAACTAAGAGATTCAATATGATAAATCTTAATACAATCTAATATCAATATTCAAACTACAATTTGCAAAGTTAGACAAATCTCAAACCAAACCTAACAACAATTAAACAAGCTACTACTAATGAACACACGAGAATATAAACTTGATAATTGAAGCTTGATTGAAATTTAAATGTGATCAAATAGATTTTGAAAAAGGTTGATTCAATGAATCAAAACAAAATTTACAAGAACAAGTACGATCACTTTCAAATCAATTAAACTCAACTATCATAATTTATATACGCAATATATCAAAGTAAAAGAGTAAGGGAGAGAGAAGATGTAACAGTCCGATTTTTAGCATTAGAACTATTTAATATTATTATTTATGTAATATATTTGTTAATTGTTTATTTTATTGGGAATTGGTGAATTATTGGATTTTTAGTGATTGAGGGTGTTTTGGTCATTTACGAGTGAATGACATTTTTGTGAATATGTTAGAATTGGAAATTTGAATATTTAGAGTATGGTGGTGTAAGAGTAAAATGAGATGTTTAAGTGAAGTAAAAGTATAGAGAATTATTTACGAGAATTGGATGTGACTAAGCTCATTAGTGAGAGTGACCCTAACCCATAATATATAAAGAGTAGTGTATGTGTTAGTAAACTAGGTTTAGCTCATTTCACAAAAATCACAAAGGAGGCTAGAGAGAGAATATAGAAAGAAGAGGCTTGGAGAGGAAGAAGTGAGAAGAGCTCAAGAGCAACAAAGGGAAAGAGGGATTCTAGCTAGAGGAGCTTAGTGAAGTGAAGAATTGAGGTAAGGGGGAAGATTATTTTCACCAATTGGGTTTAATAAGAAATTTGGTAGTTTGGGTGTTTTAGCTTATGCTTAATTTTCATGATGTTTGATGTTGATTATGTGAAATCCGTGCTCTATTATTATGGTTAATTTGAATATGTTAAAATTTGGTGAATTCATGTTTTGTTTATGTCAAAATTCATGGTTTGTTACAGTAAATTGATAACTTTGTAAGTTTTGATGATTTTAGTGAATAACATGATAATTGAATGATGTTTGTGGTTTATTAAGTTGATTTTGAGCATGAGTATGTGTTTAGCTTGTGAATTCATGAAATTATGTTGAATAAGTTGTGAATTAAGTTGTTGTTGTTGTGTTTTGGTGAAAATGCTTAATTGGATGACAATGATTAAGTTGTTGTTGAATTTAATAAGTTGTTGGCATGATAATTGAAATAAGTGATTTTGATTATGTGGAACATGAATGAATTCTATTGTTGTTGCTATACACAGTTTGGTTGTTAAGTTGTTGAAAATGAGTTTTTGAGACGATATTTGAGTAATTGAAAAACATGGTTATTATTGATGAAAATTGATTATGATTAAGTTGTTTAAGCTATGTTTGAAGTGGTATTGAGTAGATAAAATTCGTTTAAGGATTTGGGACGAGTTTGGTGTGAATCGGTCAAAAATTGATTTGGGACGAGTTTGGTGTGAATCGGTCAAAAATTGATGTTGAAAACGATGTTTCCCGCGAAAAACGTCAATAAGTCAGTTTTTCCCATCTGCAGAAGTGCCACGATCCTGCGCCCCTGTTGGCACGACCGTGCCACCCTTCCTGAAGAGGGAAAGTGCATTTTTGTCATATTTTGAGGTATCCAATGCACGTGAATGGTTCCCAAACCCTTAAACTTGATTAGTAGATGTTTAATTGTGATGATTAATGTTGATTAACATGATGTATGATTAAAGATAACTTAGGAATGGAAATAAGTGAAATGAACTTGTGAAATTATCTTTAATTAAGCCGTGAGATGTATGTGAACATGTTAATTCACTATAGAGGTGTGAATGTTGCTGAAACATGTTTATAAAGTGGTATAGTATTAGGTTGATGAAACCTTGCTTGAATAATCATGGTTTGTGAACTATGTGATGAAATGATGTTATGATGATAAAACATGATGATTGTGATGAAATCATGTTGTGATGACTTGTGATGTATGGAATGTATTGATTTGATAATGCAATGGTAGAGATATGTTATATGATGGAGTGAATTATATAACAAGCATGATGAGTTCAATGTCGAGTCTATATGTGGTGTCCATGCATACATGGTCTATTGAGTCGGGACTTTGATAGTCACCACCATGCTGAGGGACTTTAAGAGTCACCACCATACCGAGGGTAGTTCAGTAACATACTTCTAAATAAGCAAACATGCCGAGGGATTTGATAATCCAACATGCCGTGGGATCACTCAGTAAAAGACCTGTGATATCCAAACTTTGGTACCACATGCATTTAGTGTCGTGTAAGGCGCATTACATGAACATGATGAGTCGTATGTGGCAATGTTTTGGTGTGAACTTGTGCATTTATGTGGTAAATGTATAATTGATGTTATTGAGGAGAAGTGAATGCCTTATAATTGCATTGGTGATCAAATGTGAATGATGTGAAGATGAGTTGATAATATTTGTTGATGAGTTAAATCAGGCTCTTGATTATTGTTGATGATGTATAGTTGAGTTGATAATTATCTGTTGATGTGAATATGCTATGTATGAAGTATGATTCTTGTTTTTGAAATGTTGATGAAACTAAGCTGTTAATGAATCATAATTGAGTTATGGAAGTGGTAAGATGGTAATCCGGCTTATTATGTTAAATGCTTATATGTTGTCGATGTTTGGCCTAAAACTTACATGAGTTTATTAATCCTTTTTGTTGAATGTATATCATACCCTCTAGTGGCTTTGTTGTCATCTGCATCCTTGTGATGTAGACTTGCAGGTTGAGGAGTAGCTGATTGTGAGTATTTGTTGAGGATGGCGTTATGCCTACTCCTGTTATTTTGCTTTTGAGGATGTCTAGATTAGGTGCTCTGATCTAGGAGTCTTGGGAATTTTTGATATTACGTTTTTGAATTATTGTTAAGAGATCTATGTGATCATGATATTGATGTACTTATGCTTGAGATTTTATTTTGATAAGACCCTAGATATTATATGTTGAGATGTTTATTCCGCTGTGATCTGAGTATATTGTTGATGAAATTTTATTTATGAGAAATTGGCATGAGTTTTTGTTGAATTGTAACATCCTGAAGTTGATGTTTGCTTGATTTAAATTCGAATATTAGTCTCAGGGATTTTGGGTGTTATAGAAGACACCACAATTTTATAGTAATTCCCTCTTTCGTCCTCGCTTCGGGGTACGTCTACTATTCTTGATGGAAAACGCCTCCACCAAAGACTTCCACTAGAAAATGAATGTTGATTACAAGAATTCCTTCAAACTACCCTAGTTCTTCAACTCCTATGCAATCACTCTCCCAATCTTCAAATACCCTTTGAAATTTGTGCTTCTTGATGTCTTCAAATCCTCAATCACCTCTGCAATACTTGAAGCGCTTCACTCGTACTCTTCTTTGCTCCGTTCGGTGGTTGGACCCCCTTGAACACAAGAACCTTAGAAAGAACCCCCAATACCCTTGGAGGTGGAATGAAATTACTCAATTCACTTTGGATCCTTGATTCCCAATCAATATCCTTGAAAGCAATCAACTTACAATTCCTATAGCACTCTAGCAATCTATGACTCAATGGAAAACAATGATTCTTATAAAAAGTGTTTAATCTCAAGAACACATGAACAATGAGGTTTGGAGACTCTAGAGAGAATAGATGCAAATAATTCAGTGAGTATGAGGTTAGGAGGATATGAGTATATATAAAAAAGGGTGGCAAGTACAATATTTTGGCCAAAAACAACGTGCTGATTTAATTCACTTAATGTGTGATTCGAATTAGACAGCAAAAAGACAAGCAAGAACATGTATGAAGATTGATACGATTCAGACCTATTTTGAATCGAATCAAACTGCCCAAAATGAAGATTGATACTGTCGCGTCGAATTTCGGATGTCAAGCTATTGAGAAGCGTTGAATCACTAATTTTAAATCACGACTGAACTTTTAATTTTTCGGGGAGAAAAGGAAAAAAGTTTGAAATTACCTTTAAATAAGAGATTTTAGGTTCGAGAGTCGATTATGCAAGGGGAAGGTATTAGCACCCCTCACATCCGTTGTACTCAACGGGAACCTCTTAGTCGACTTAGGCTTAAATGTTTTCAAAGTTTTGCTTGCGTGCTTGCATATATAAAAGGGAAAAAGAAAATATGATAAAAAGGGAAAAAAGAAAGTTTTTTATTAATGGGCTTGACAAGATGTGAATCCTGCTCCTACGTATCTCCCGGTAGACAGAGAATTCAAAGCGTACGTAGTTCTTTGGTAGAAAAAATTTGTATGTTGATTCATTTTAATTAAAAAGATTTGATCGCGCCCGAGCGAAAAAGTTTTGCTTTAAAATACAAAACAACGCGGTCTGCTATCGTTATGTTGATAGGTTAATAAAGACCGATAAAAAGAGCCTTTTACCTACTACCGTTATGAGGGTAGCTTAAAAAAGGTAAGAAGGGTTTGATAAAAAGACGGATTCGCGCTCGGGCGTGAAAAAAGATTTGAAAACGCACGAAGGCGTAAAACGGTTTAAATGATAAAAAAGACGGACGCACATTAAGGCGATGGTATTCTTACAAGGCGTAAAGGTTTAAAAAGATGGACGCACATTAAGGCAATGGTATTCGCACAAGGCGTAAAAGTTCGAATTGACCGCGAGGGCCAAGAAAAGTTTAAAATGGTCACGGGGGACCAAAGAAATGTGGGATTGGTCACGAGGGACCAATAAAGGTTAAGCGCGTTGGACGCGTACGAAAAGTGGAATGACGATTGCCCGAACGACGAGACATACGTCACACATTCGTGCAACCGGGGTTTGGAGAGACATACGTCAAACCATTCCTTTTTCATTCAAGTTCTTGCTTCGTTGAAACTCAAAGGAATCTCAAGGGACAAAACACTTGGTTAGAAACTTAAAGGAAAGTTGTAAAAAAAGAATCACGAACAAATTTGTTGTTCGAGTTTATTGAAAATCATGAACATGGCTTGTTGCTTAAGTTATTGGAACTCAAGAACAAGTGTTTATTCAAGTTTGAAAGATGAACAAATCATAAAGAAAGTGCATGAGTTCGGAAAATACACGAGTTCGGCTCAATTTTGAGTTTGGTTTAAAAAGTGAGCAAGTTCGGCTCAAGTTCATGTTTTGATTGAAAATCATGAACAACGTTATTGTTCAAGTTTGGTTTTGAAAATAATGAACTTAGCTTATGCTCAAGCTTGATTTTGAAAGTTTAAGAACATAACTTGTTTTGCAAGTTACTCAAAATTAATAGCACAAATTTGTGAAATTTCCAATATCATGCAACATTCTTGATATGGTTGGAACAAAAATGCATTTTTACCCTCTTAGGTTCTGAACCAATGGTTAGAACCTCAAAAATTTGGCCTTTTGGAAGCCTGATTCATGTTCTGAGTTTTACCTACTTCGCAGAGCAACCAGAACTTGGCTCTGCGAAGCCAGGTTCTGATATGGTCGCTCTGCGACCATGACTTTGCTCTGCGAAGTATGCGAAAAAATGAACTCAGAAGCTGCTTCTGAACAGAAGTTCAGAAGCTGCTCCTGAGCAAGCTTCAGAACCTAAAGGGGGTTAAAAAGCTTTACAAATTTGGAAGAAAAGGAGTATAACAACTCAGTTTTAGTGCTTTGCAACTTTGAGATTCCTTTTGAAGTTTCAAAAGGGGTTTTTTGCACAAAATGAAATTAACCAAACACAAATGATGCAAACAACAAAAAAATGAAAGATAAGACTTTAGAACACTTACAGAACTCCTAGCAATGCTTGTGCAAGAGATAGGAAGTGGCTTGTTTGATTGTTTTTGCAAGGTTGGAATGTTAGAGGTTATGGATAACAAATAGCTCAAATGTTCCAATTGGTTTTTGAACTGTTTTCTCTACTCTCACAATGCTGCAATGTGATGGTTTTTTCAAGTGTAAGTAAGTGTATTTTTTGCTGCTTTTTAATTGTGTGCATTGCATTCCTTTTATAGGCAAAATGAGGATCAATTGCAATGATGGAAATCTATAGAACCTAGCTGATTTGTGGGCTAAAACCAGGCTAAATTGCTTTGCATTTAATGCTAAAGGATATAGGTTGCTTTGCCTTGTGCCAAGGGTCAAGACTTTGGCTGATTTCAGCCACAAATGCAGCTGATCTTTGAATGCAATGATGAGAAAAAATCTGAAAAACAGGGCAGCTGCAATTTTGTGGTTCTTGGGATCAATCCTTGCAATCTTGAGAGGTCAAGCAAGGAAAATGTGTATTGCCATGTACAGAGGTTGGGGGAAAACAAAAGGGAGCATGTGGGCTGGTGTGAGGGAGGAGAAATACAGCTGAAAACAGGGCACACCAAACAGCTTTTTTGCAAGCAAAACCATCCAAGTTTGACTGGTTTTGGGGGAGAAAGGAGGAAGAAAAGGGAACAAGTAGCTGACTGGCAAGCTCAGGGTGAGAGGCAGGTCAATTGGGAAGGATGAGGACTGACCAAGGGCAGCCCACTTGCTTGAGCACATGCTAGGTTGGAAGAAAAACCTTCTTACCTCAACCTTTAATGTCACACCTTTGATTCTTGCTTTGCTGCATCTAATCAGCCACAATTGGCAATAACAATGATAATAATAATGATAAAGGATAATAATAATAACTACAAATGAAAACAAAAGAGATAAATCAAAAAAATAAAATTCTACAGAAAAATTCGCAGAGCTCGCAGTGCGAAGGTAACTTCGCAGTGCGAACTCCCCTTTTCTTTTTTCCTTTTTCTTTAAAATAAATAAATAAATAAATAAATAAATAAAACCAATAATAATAATAAGAAATGGCAAAAAATGAAAAGGATAAATGGAAAAAATAGTAATGATAATAATAATAAAGATGATAATAACAAAAATGATGAAAGAGGTAAAAATATTAGTAATTAAAAATAATGATAATAAAACATTAATAATAAAAAAGATAATAATGATATTATTAATGAAAAATATAATAACAATAATATTAATAATAATAATGATAATGATAATGATAATATTAATAAAAATGATAGTAATGCTAATGGTGATAAATGTAAATAAAATCCAATAACAAAAATGAAATAATAAAAAGTAATAATAAGTGATGAAATAATAAAGGATAAAACAAAGAAAAATATGAGTCAAAAAATGGGGTATGACAGATACGATTCACACATCATTTGAATCGAATGACAATCCCAAAAGCCAAAGTCAGAGAGAAACAATGATACGATTCAAAGAGATAGTGATACGATTCACAGTGATATGATTCAAGGGTTCATGAATCGAATCATATTGCTTGGAAAAATGGGAGAAACTTTGAGTGATACGATTCAAGTAAATTTGAATCGAATCAAAGTGCTAAAAAACATGTTTTGACCAAAAAAAAGAAGAAGTTTTCTTCAAACACAAGTCATGCTAGGCTACCAGGAATCATAGGAACCAAGAGACAGGATTGTTAGGTGCTTTAACAAAATACTATGTGTAACGCCCCAGATTTTAAATCCAAGACATTACGTCTAGATGTGGACCGTAGATCTTATCATTTCGGTCTTAGAGCCCTAAAAGCAAGGGCTTGAACCCTTAGGACAAAGCCCACCTGACAATCCTATCCAATTTTAGGGAACCTTCCTAAAGGCACCCTTTGAGGTCGCCCTCAGCAGCCTGAAAGGGCGCCCTAGCAATGGTTTGGCCCTTTATGATTTGGGCCCAAAACCATGGCCGGATAGGCCCAAATTAGGATATAAATAGTAACCTTGGGATCATTCCCAAGGCATGACCCAAACAGACTCAGAAAACCCTAGTTTCCTATATTGTACTCACAGCCAGTACAGTTGGCGCCCACCGTGGGGATACAGTAAAACTGACCTAGCCACCATCTCTGAAACAAAAAGCAGTCGATCCACGGCCTCCGAACACCACTAGAACGCCGTGGATCCACCGCATCTTTCCGAGCAACCCTAAATTCTCCAAACCGCCGCGATTCATAAACCCCTTTTTAAAGTCGTGATTGATAAACCCTGATTCAAATCAAACGTTCAACCCATTTTTTGTTCAAAAAACCGATCTAAACCCTGAGATTCGCGAGCCCAATCGCTAATCTCCAACCGCCAATCTCAATCCTCACATACCGACTCAAACAACCGTCATCGCCACCCTTAATGGCGGACCTGGCGGCCTTGGAAGCTCTACATCAACAGATTCAGCAGCTTCGCGACCACAATGAAGCCCTGCAAGTGACAATGGAGACAACCCAGCAACAACAACACGCTGAAGGAAATGAATCCCAACAAGACTAATCAGTAGATCCGGATCCGCAACCACTTTCCGCCGAAGTGTGGAACGCACCAGTCCCAGAAAACTTCAAGCCACCCTCTCTTTCGTATTTCGATGGAAAGAGTGACCCGGTGGAGCATGTGACAGCTTTCAACACTCAAATGGCCATCATCGGCGCCGCTGACTCTCTCAAGTGCAAGTTGTTCGCAGGAACACTCAAAGATGCCGCCCTCAGATGGTATATGAACCTACCCCATTTTTCCATCATCAGCTACCAAGACATGACACGCAAATTGACGCACCAGTTTTCAGCAAGTCGCCACCGCAAAGTATCATCCACCAACCTCTTCAACGTCCGCCAAGGATCGAATGAGTAACAGCGCCAAAACCATCAGAGTTAAATATTTAGTGGTCAACTCACCTTGTTCTTACAACATCATAATAGGCCGCCCAACTTTCAACCTAAACGATAGTGGAAGACAGATATGCTTAGCGTCAACCCCGCCAAAGTGTGTCGTCGCCTAGCTGTAGATCCAAGATTTAAGCCGGGCAACACACCAACCTGGCATCATGGTAGTTTCACAAAGAAAGCTAGTGAGACAGGCCCACCGCCCAGACTTTGCAGCCAACAGAGAGACACGTGCCATGACAATCCGAAGGGCGATCTCATAAGCCCGTGAAGCCTTCACACTAGTTATCTTTTTTTAGTTTCATGTATTTTTTGTTTAATGTAAAAAGCAAGGAGCACTCTTTTCCCCCCTCAGTAGAGGGGGTTTTTAATGAGGCACCCCGCTTTCTTGTTGAATTATATCTATATCATCTATTTTGTATTGCAGACACCGCCCACAACAGATCAACAACGCCAAGAAAAGTCTTAACCCCAACGAGGGTTTCCACCTAATTCCTTAACCCTAAAGAGGGCTTTAAGACGTCGTGAGCTAAAAAGAGATCGCCGCTTAACCCCAACGAGGGTTGCCACCTAATTCCTTAACCCTAAAGAGGGCTCTAAGACGTCGTGAGCTAAAAAGAGATCGCCACTTAACCCCAACGAGGGTTGCCACCTAATTCCTTAACCCTAATGAGGGCTCTAAGACGTCGTAAGCTAAAAAGAGATCACCACTTAACCCCAACAAGGGTTGCCACCTAATTCCTTAACCCTAAAGAGGGCTCTAAGACATCGTGAGCTAAAAAGAGATCGCCACTTAACCCCAACGAGGGTTGCCACCTAATTCCTTAACCCTAATGAGGGCTCTAAGACTTCGTGAGCTAAAAAGAGATAACCCCAACGAGGGTTACCACCATAATTCCTTAACCCCAATGAGGGCTCTAAGACGTCGTGAGCTAAAAAGAGATCGCCGCTTAACCCCAACGAGGGTTGCCACCTAATTCCTTAACCCTAAAGAGAGCTCTAAGACGTCGTGAAAATAGAAAGGTCCACGCGAAAAGGGTGCCTCAACAAAACAATCACGCTGAGAATTACGGTTTAACAAATTTTAATAAGTCGCGAAATAAGCACAAGTAATAGTCATCGCCCAGGAGGCATTTTTAGCATCGCAATTAACAAAGAGGAAATTCAAAGCTAAACAAGAGAAGAACGGCCAAACAGCATAAAGCAAATAATGCATCATTACAAATTCAAAGAGTTCACTAAGTTCAAAGCAAAATTAAAAATTACAACAGAAAGATTATGGTTCGTCCACTAGGGCGCCATCTAGAACAACCTTAAAAGAATCTAGAGAGGAGAGATTGATGCCGGGATGTTGAAAGGTGACCTGTTCTTTGGCACGGTCAAACCCATTCTCAAAAGACATGGCCAGCTCGCCCTTGGTTTCTGAGATTTCAACCTTCAGCGCCATCTCCCTCTCAACTCCAGAGGCAACCTCGTCCTTCAGCTGCGTAATCACTGTGTCCTTCCCAGCCAAATCAGCGTCATGTCCAATCTTCAAAGCGTTGATGCGCTCATCACATTCAAGCTTCATCGCCTCTTTGGCTTCTTTAATCTCTTTCTCTCTGCTTTCTTGGGCTTCTTTCAACTCCTTCTCTAGCGCCCTCACCGTACCCAGCAACGTTTCCTCACTCTGCACCAACTCTTCATGTTTGAGGTCCATTGCATCCAGGAGCATAATAGACCGCAAACAGTTCACACCCACGTCCCTCGACATAAAGGGAATGGAGCTCTGGTTCCCAGCTTCTACATCGTCAGGGCTGAAAGCTATCCTCTCCTTCACATAGGCTCCACAATCAAAGTCCTTACTCCAGAAGGACTGGACCCCCCCGCAGGAACCAGCAGGTCCGATAGCGGGCTGAGAGTACACCCTCTTTAATTTTTTCTCGGGCGCCACCTTGTCCTTCCCGGTTGGCACCTTTCTCCCTCCTCTCCTCTCGGCCCTTTTCATGCACAACTTCGGCGGCGTTGTCACCTTGGGGTTGGGCGTCAAGAGTAGCCTCAGCCTTCCTCTTTGGCTTACGAGTAATAAGTCCAGAGGGGTCACTAATGGCTAACCCCTCAGCAGCTTTCTTGGCCTTCATCACCTCCAGATACTTCTTCCTCTCTGCAGCAGTCATAGGCGCCATCGATTTTACAAAACGAGATACAAAGAAAAAACACATAAGTTACTATGATAAAGTAGGCGAGAAAGCCAATCAAGTAAATAAATAAAATCGACTCACGCAAATAAGCTTCTAAGCTATCCACATCTCCCTCCCTATTCAAAAGCTATCCACAACGCCTTGGTCATACTCACCCAGCTTCTCATACTCAAACCCCATGACGGACACCGGAGCGCTCGTCCAGCATATGGGAAACCTCAGTTCACCGTTAACCCGCACAGCAACGGCTTCACAATCCTTTCCCCCCGTGTCCTAAGAAACGTCTGCCTCCAATTCTTATAGTGAGAGGCATAGGGCGGGAATAAACATTTGCCAGGATGCACGCCTATGGACACCCAGGGCAGCTTGTCCACTCCTTTTGTGCCATAGAACGTGAAGAAAGATCCATCGGAAGGTTCAAAACCTAACCCCTCACACAAAACTTCAAAAGCTCGTATGAATGCCCAACTGTTGGGCTGAAGTTGAGATGAAGCCACGTTCAACCAGTTAAAGCACATCTACCTCAAAGGGCGTGAAGGGATACTTCACGCCCAGGTCTTCAAATACAGCTGTGTACATGTGAAACATCTCATTTTTCACCCCTTTTGGCCTTCGTAGGCACACCTTCTCACCTGGGTGACAATGTTCCAAGACCACGTCCTCCTCAAATCCCGTAGAAGACACGTAAAATTTGCTCCGAAAAAACTCCACTTTTTTGGGATCCATATACATGGATTCCGAGCGGAGCACCTCGTCCGCGAAGCTCTCTTTCTCTGAACTAGATGAAGACGCCATGTAACAGATGCCTTTCCTATAGAACGGACCAGGGGGAACAGAAAGAATAACACAGTCAGATGAATTCCCACTACTCTTCCCCCCTTCGCTATCATCAGAATCACTTGAAAATTCCTCTAAAAGGAAATGGTCGTAGTAGGCTTTTTCAAACACCACCCAATCTGTGGTTCCATCTGACCGCGTTGCATGTTTAATACGTTCCCTCCACAACCTATTCCTCTCCTCTGAGTTAGCCAGAGATAACTCCCTACCCACCCCATCGCACTCCCTAATCACCACCATGCAAAAGACCTAATTAATAAAGGACAAGGTCGAGGAAGAATTACCTGGATTTAAACGATAATGGAAGACCGAAAACGAAAAGCAAAGCCCCAAATAACTTGAAAACGGTGCAGCGATATCCAAAGCCAGGAAACGGTTTAAGAAGAAAGGACTTTTTTGAGAAAGAAAACGAAAGGGAGGGAAGCGAGAAGGTAGAATAAAAACAGGAGTAAAGTAGAAAAGTAGATTCGGAAACAGGTTAAAGTACAAAAGCCTGGGAAAACGCGCAGATTACGTCAATTAAGTAGGCACGATTTCCAAGAACCGTTGCGATGCGAACACGTCAGCGAGAGCGAACGGTCGCACATCTCAGCCGTCGGATCTCCCTAAGGCGCACCCTAAATCTTGACCCCAAAGAAGATCACGCCCCATGTTGGGCTAGTTCTAGCATGGCGGTCTGATCCACTCAATAAAGCCACTCTTTTACGCAGTTTAAACCACTTCGCTTTATTCCAAATCTCGTGCTTGTTGGGCTATTGATACACTTGTTGGGCTAGCACCCACCATGGTCCCAAAAACATATGGAGCTAGTACCTATGATGGGCGAGCACCCACGTTGGGCTAGCACCCAGTAATTCAAAATTTCTTACACAGTTTTATCCCCAGCAAGTCTCACTTACTGGACCAAAGATCATAAACAGATCCCCAGTACCAGTTTAATCACTTCGCCTTGTTACAAAGCTCGTGCCCGTTGGGCTGTGGACCGTAGATCTTATCATTTGGGTCTTAGAGCCCTAAAAGCAAGGGCTTGAATCCTTAGGACAAAGCCCACATGACAATCCTATACAATTTTAGGGAACCTTCCTAAAGGCACCCTTTGAGGTCGCCCTCAGCAGCCTAAAAGGGCGCCCTCAGCAGCCTGAAAGGGCGCCCTAGCCATGGTTTTGGCCCTTTATGATTTGAGCCCAAAATCATGGCCGGATAGGCCCAAATTGGGACTATAAATAGTAACCTTGGGATCATTCCCAAGGCATGACCAAAACAGACTCAGAAAACCCTAGTTTTCCTATATTGTACTCACAGCCAGTACAAGATGTTTTTATTTTAGAAAGCTACAATTTTTTTTTATTAAGAGAAGATTGAATTACTCAATTAGACTAAATAAATTACATTAAAAATAATGAAATTCAAAAGTTATTTTAAATTACATTTTAAGAAAACCCAAATTTATTCCCCGTGCGCGTGCAAGTTAAACACCATTTTTGCTTCAAATCTTCAAACTCATCGATACCTAAAATGTTGGTTGTAAGGGGTCAGTATTCCTAAACCACAAAAATACAATCATATATACATAAAATCACAAGATAAGAAGACCAATAAAACACTCACCACAAAAAAAGTCAAAAGCTCAATACAAATAAAAGAAATTGAAATATGAACTTTATGCAAATGATGCATGAGATGCAACTAGACCATGATTCAGATATCGCCCCAATTGACACAAGAATAAATCGCCCCATTTGGCACAATAATAAATCGCCCCATTTGGCACAAAAATAAATCGCCCTATTTGGCACAAGAATAAATCGCCCTATTTGGCACAAGAATAAATCACCCCACTTGGCAACCTATGACACAACTACATGCCATGCTTTGCATGTTATGAACTGCTTAAAATCATCACTACTTTTATAAAAATTGAATAAAAATTCCAACTTTCTTTCCAAACTTTCATCAAGCCTCTTTTCTCAAAACAACAAGCAAAATTACAACATAATGCCATGCTGTGCCACACAAAAAAAATGAGACTATTTCACACTACACATGATATGCCACAAAAATTATTCTCTATCTCTTTATTTATATTAAAGTTTCCACTTTTATTAGGAAAAGAGTTCTACAACCAACTTAGCCTATGAGTTTATAACTACATGATTGTACGAAATACCGCCCTTACCTTTGGGTGCTTTTCCTTCGACACAAAACGTCCCTAAGATTGATTCCGCACCAAAAGCACGAGCAAGTCTTTGACGTTCTTTAGACCAACTACAAGTAGAGTGGATGAGGTTTAAAATTTGATGAGAAAGATGATGCTAGGAATGATTATGGGGCGTGAGATTTCTAAATGTAAGGATATTCAGAAGGCTATGTGAGGTTTGTTTTCTGATTACCTACGGGTGCAAATATTGGTATTGACTACAGGAGTCTTAAATAATAAGAATGTTGTAGAAGATATGAAAACGTACGACATATTTTAAGAGGGAATAAATTGGAATTAAGAGGAAATAAAAATGGAGGTTATTATAGTATTACGGTTGACTTGATCTAAATCAAGAAGGCATTCAATGGCTTCTATTTAGTCAAATTCTTAGGAATGAGAAAAGTCATGCGCTTGTAATGAGGGGGAGAGATTTAATAATTAAAAGGCATCATTTTTTTAATAGGAAGATTGGTTGGAATGAAAAGATGAAAGGGGTTTCTTTGAATTCTAGTTTATGGACAATCAGTAGATAAACCTACCTCACATAATTCCACTTCCTTTTGAAAATAGACCATTAATTTCAGTATAATGGTGAAATTAAGGTAGGAATAATGCTTTTCATAGGAGTTTAGCAATAAGACAAACCAAATTGGTAAAACTAATAGAGATTGAATTGAATTGCTAGCTAGATGAATGCTTTAGTCATATGAGGAAACATTCAATCAATGGCTGAAATTAAGAATGAGATAGACGAGTTACATCATGAGAGAATTGGTTAATAACAACAATTATTTTCTAAAGCATGATAATTAAGAGGTTACTAACAATAGTTCTTTTCTAAGGTGAGAAATATGATCAAGATCATGAAAGGTGGAAGAAGCACATAATGAAGGGGTAGATGAGCTAATGTAGGTGTGGGCCAACGAGGATGGAATGGCTCTAATTAGTGTTTAATGTCTAAGGGTCAACTGAGTTGCATTTTGGTTAGAAGAAATCAATACCAATTAAGTACTCATATTGCTCTTGATCACTTATATCACTAGTGTAGTACCCCAATTTTGTCCTAAGCCTTTTAAAACAAAAATTAAAAAAAAAGGAAGGAAAAAGTCAAAGTCAACAAAAGTCAACCAAAAAAGTCAACATTTCAAAAATGGTGACTTCGCACTGCGAAGTCTGCGATTTTTCTGCAGATTTTTGGTTTCTTTGATTTAATTCCAGTTTTTGTTACACATCATTTTCATTATTATTTTCATCAGCATTCATGGCTAATTGGGCTCAGCAAAGCCAGAGTTGAGAGACTTGCCATTAATGCCAAGGAAAGAAGCTTTTTCTTCCAACCTAGCATATGGCAAGCAAGTGGGCTTGCCCTTGGGCAGCTTTTGTCCCTCCCAAGTGACCTGCTACTGACCCTAGGGTTGCCAGCCACCAGCTTGAGGACTTTCTTCCTGCTTTCTCCCCCAAAACCAGTCAAACCCAGCTGGTTTTCACTTGCAAAAACCATGATTGCTTGCCCTGTTTTTCAGCAGCTTTTCATCCCTCTCACACCAGCCCACATGTTGCCTTTGGCTTCCCCCAACCTCTGCACATCACAGTGCACGTTTTCATTGCCCAGCCATTGAGATTGCAAGGATTAATCCCCAAGCATAGCCAATTGCAATCCAACCATGTTTCATCATCATTTCTATCCAAAGACCATTGAATTTGTGGCTGAAATCAGTCAAGGTTTTAACCCTTGGCACAAGGCAGGGTTACCTCTATCCATTAGCATTAAATGGAAAGAGATTTAGCCTGATCCTAGCCCACAAATCAGCTGGATTTTGGGGATTTCCAATGATGAATTTGATTTGGTTTTGGCCTATAAATAAAGATGCTAGGCAAGAGGAAATACAACATTATTCTAACTAAGAAACACTACTCATAAACACTTGAAACACTTACAAATAACCAGAGAAAAACCAGCACAAAGCACTAGCCAAAATCAATCCCAATACAAAGCTTTACTCAAGTTCATTGCTCCATATCCAACATTCAAAACCTTTGCAAGAACCTTCAACCAATCCAAGTTCATTGCAGCAGGAGCTTTGCTAAGGATCTCTGTAAGTTTCTAAGTCATTATCTTGCATTTATAATTGTGCTTGCATATCAATTTTGGTTCAAAACCTTTTTGTTCTAAAAACCCATTTTGAATTTCAAAAGAAATCCCAAGGTTTGCAAAACATCAAAACTGGTTTGTCCAGCCCTTTTCATTGCAAAAACTCAAAGCTTTTCACTCCCCTAAAAGGTCCTGAGTGTGTTCAGAAGTTGTTTCTGAACAACAGTTCAGAAACAGCTTCTGAACTCAAAAATTCGCATTGTTCACAGTGCGAAGTCATGGTCGCAGTGCGACCATGACAGAACTCAGAATCTGATTTTAGGCTCCCAAATGGCCAATTTTTGAGGTTCTAGCCCAAGAGCTCAGAACCTAGGAGGTTTAAAACTCATTTTACTCAAACCTATTCAAGGATTTTGCATAATATTGGAAAATTCGCAAGTTCGGGTAACACTTTTGTGGATAACTTGCAAAATAAGTTATGTCCCCAATCTTAAAAAACAACTTGAACAAACCAGCTATGTTCATCACTTTCAAATCCAAACTTGAACAATAAACATTGTTCATGATTTCCAAAACCAAACGTGAACATAAGCCGAATTTGTTCGCTTTTAAAAACCGTTTGCAAAAATGAGCCGTTGGATCAATCGAACCTTTCCCCGACTCGTTGGAGTCACACTGGTCAATGATCGACTCGATTGAGTCCATTGCACCCATTTTGGTCCCAAAGCGACCAACTCGAACCCTTTTACCCAACAGACATGTTTTACCTATTCTAAGCGCGATTCGTAAACAAACGCTTAAGCCTCCCATGCGCGAGCATACAAGCTATACGCTTAAGTCTCCCATACGCGAGCATACAAGCTACGTTTAATCGCAAGAATACGGCTAAAACATCGTTCATTTAAAATTAACCAACATATGTACGTTTTTCTACCAAAGAATTACGTACACTTTGAATTCTCCGACTACCGGGAGATACGTAGGAGAAAGATCGACATCTTGTCAAGCGCAATAATAAAAAACTTTCTTTTTCCCCTTCGTTTGTTTTTATCTCTTTTTCCCCCCTTTTATTATATTTTCTTTTGACATAGATAAGCATGCGCGCAAAACATTTAAAAACATTTTAAGCTTTAGCCAAATAGAAGGTTCCCGTTGAGTACAACGGACGTGAGGGGTGCTAATACCTTCCCCTTGCGTAATCGACTCCCGAACCCGACAATGGTTGCGATGACCAGTCCTTTTCCTCATCGTCAAGGGTTTTATTATTGTTTCCCTTCAAACAAAAAACTTAAGGGTTTATCAACGTTCCCTTTACACAAAAACTTTGGTGGCGACTTCACAAGGCCTTCCGAGCGTTCACACACGTCCTCGGAAGATTGCGCGTTTTTAACGAGAGCGCACAACTAGGTATACTATAAAACCAATTATTTACTTTTACTACTAACCCACCAACACTCAGGGATTGGCCTCACCAGTCGCAAACACTCACAATCCCAACTAAACTGATTTATTATTCGCATTATTCCTAATTTATAATTCAACTAAAATACTTAGATGAAACGTACATATAAAATAAATTATTACTTATATGATAAATCAATAAAATTATCAAGGGAGAATTATATAATGTATATAAAATATTGGGGTGTTACACTATGCAAGAACTACTAATATCTAAACAACATCAAATAGAACTACCTAATAGACATCAAAACACAAACCTATAACTACATCATCTTCATTCTCCCCCTTTTTGATGATGTCAAACACCATTGTTGATGATGTTGTTGGCTCGGCTCCCCATGAAACTTGGCATACAAGGAAACCAACGAAAAGCACATATACAATACTAGTAAGCACACATATGTCTTAAACAGAGCAATTTATCAATGAAACCACATTGCAATCAAGAAATAATAAAGGAAGGTTAAACAAAACAAACATTAATCAACATATGTCTTTTATCCCCCTTTGACAACGTCAAAAAGGGAAAGTGCATGAGTGTAAAGAAATTATTGCAAACCAAAAGCCTAAAAGCATAATGTCAAAGCAAAAGCAAAATGCATGAAGAAAAGTGAAATTCATTAAGCATCATGGCCATCTGGGTTAGAGGTTCCAGTTCCATCTTGATTAGGAAAGGGAGAGCTGAAGAAGGCACTAGGTGAGGCTCCCAAGTTGTCCCACCTTTGAAAAGAGTCCCCCATCTCTTGAAACTGAGTATCCTGTGTGTCCAACCTTCAATTTAGCTCCTGAATTTGCAAGTCATGTGCATCAAATTTTTGTGTCATAAACTTCTTCAGATCCTGCATACCATTCATCACAGTGCTCAAGGCAAAACCCTCATGACCTTTATCACGATCAGGATCATAATCCAAATCATTCTCATCATCGTCATCAGCATCCTCCATTACAGCATCATCCTAGAGATTGGCATCTTCATTCCCCATGTTTACCCTCATGGCCTCAACCGTGTCTCGATCTGTTCCTTCTGGCACTGCAGAATGATCATAGTATCAAGTGCTAACCGGTTGAGCCCTATCATCATAGTACCAATTCCCTATACTATCCTTATAATAGTGCATCTTTCCAACAACCCTTTTATCCAGCCACTCTCACTACTTGGCTCAATGAGCAGGCTACCGGTAATGAACAAATTGTTCACCCTGAGAACTAAGGCAATAAGAGAAGGATACGGAAGATTTTTCTTATGGTCATTCTTGTAGGTCATCATACGATTACAGAAGAATAATGGCCAGTCAATTTTTACCCTGTTTTTTAGCACCCGTATAATACAAAGATCTAAGTCATCAATCCTACCATAGTTGGATTTCTTGCTCATGATTATCTTAACCACCACCTAGTGTAACATTCTATCAACACATTTTAATTGAAGAGGACTAAAATTGGAGTACTTTAAAGCCCCAATACCAGTTTTGGACACACTATTAACAAAATCAACTTTGTTGTAATTAGCAACAGTTTCACTACCCTCAAAATCCAAACCATCACAATCTAATCCAATCAAACTTAACCAGCGTGCAGGTGTGAGTGTTACAACAACATTTTTGAAAGGACATTCAAAACTCACACCATCATCTTGCCTTTATGCATTACAGTAAAAAGCTTTAATCTGTGACTCATCATAGTTATTCTTAAGACTCACAAAACCTCCCAATTTTTGAAATTCCAGCAATTCACCAAACCCAAAACCTATATTTTCAATGTATCTTAAATCATAGTAAAATTGAGGAGCAACAAATATTTTAGAGTGAAATTTCTCTAAATACCTATCATAATCAGCATCCAGAAGTAAGTCTTGAACCAAAATCCTTGCTCCTTCTTCAACCCTAGGACCCGGAGGTTGCGCCCTTCTCTTGCATGTGCCCTTCTTTCCACCACCTTTAGTTTTCAATTTCGGACCCATTTCTTGGTTTTGGGAAGAAGAACTGAGGTAGGAATGGAAAGGGTTGAGTAATTTTGTGTTGGAATGGAGAATAAAATGGTTAGAAAGTGTTAATGATGGTTATGGAAAGGGTTAGGTTCATAATTGTTGGGCGAGGAAGAAGGAAAGTTTGATTTTGAATGAAAGGCCAGGATGCTGATCAAAAATCAGATCTTCACACATTTTATAATACCCCAATCCCCGAGACTACTACTTAAATAATAAATCACGCAATTCAACAACATCGAGGTATTACAATTCATCACCAAACTCATGCTAAATCATCATAATAAAAATTTCATAAAAAATATACTCAGATCATAGTGGAATAAACATCTCGACAAATATCATCTCGGGTCACATCATAAAAATCTTAAAAACATAAGTACATCAACGTCATGATCATATAGATCTCTCAACGATAATCCAAAACAAAATAAAGTAATATAAAACCTCAAACTCCTACATCAAAGCACCTAATCTAGACATCCTCAAAACATAGATAAAAGGAGTAGGTATGAAGTCATCCTCAGCAAAAACTCACAAATCAAGCTACTTCTCAACTTGCAAGTCTACACCACAAGGATGTAGGCGAAAAAAAGCCACTAGAGAGTAAGATATACGTTCAAAAAAAAGGATCAATAAACGCATGTAAGTTTCAAGAAAAAACATCAATAACATATAAGCATTCATTATACAAAGCCAGGTTACCATCTTACCACATTCATAATTCATTAACGGCTTAGTTTCATCAACATTTCAAAACAAGGTTCACACACCATACATAGCATATTCTCATCAACATATAATCATCATCTCAACTATAATTCATTCACAAATATTCATCAACTCATCAATTATACATTTACCACATAAATGCACAAGTTCACACCAAAATACGACTCATCATGTTCATGTAATGCGCCTAACGCAACTCTATATGCATGTAGTTCCAAAGTTTGGATATCAGAGGTCTATTACTGAGTGATCCCACGACATGCTGGATTATCAAATCCCTCAGCATGTGGGCTTGTTCATAAGTATGTTACTGAACTACCCTCGACATGGTGGTGATTATAAAAATCCCGACTTGACAGACCATGTATGCATGGACACCACGTATAGACTCGACAATGCACTCATCATGCTTGTTATATAATTCACTCCATCATATAACATATCTCTACCATTGCATTATTAAATTAATACATTCCATACATCACAAGTCATGTTATCATCGCAACATCGTTTCATCACATTCATCATGTTTATTCATCAAAACATAATCAAAGTAACATCATGCTTTCATTCAATATCAATCACATGGTTCACAATGTTCCTTTAACCTACCACTAACTAACTCATTATCATCTCCTACATTTAATCATGATTCATCAACATTCATGCATCATTAGTCAATTAACAAGTTCACATGCAACTTACGTCTTCATTAAAGATAATTCACAAGTTCATTTCACCTCTTTCCATTCCTAAGTTATCTCTAATCATACCTCATGTTAATCAACCATAATCATCATAATTAAACACCTACTAATCAAGTTTAGGGGTTTGGGAACCATTCACGTGCATTGGATACTTCAAAAATTCACAAAAATGCACTTTTCCCCTACAGGGTGGCACGGTCATGCCACTGAGGCGCATAGTCATGCCATCCTAGGCAGCATGATCATGCATGGCCGTGCCACAGGGGCCACGGTCGTGCCACTTCTGCAGGTGGGAAAAACTGAATTTTTGACGTTTTTCGTGGAAAACATCGTTTTCAACACCATTTTTCGATCAGATTCCCACCAAACTCATCCCTAATCCTTAAACGAATTTTATCTACTCATTACCACTTCAAACTTAGCTTAAACAACTTAATCATAATCACTTTTCATCAATCATTACCATGTTTTTCAATTAATTCAAACATCGTCTCAAAACTCATTTTCACTAACAACTAAACATGGCATAACAATAGCAACAACATTTCTTCATATTCCACATAACATTAATCACTCATTTCAATCATCATAACAACAACTTATTCAATTAAATAACAACTTAATCATTTTCATCCAATTAAGCAATTTCACCAAGAACATAACAACAACGACTTAATCAACATAACTTCATGAATTCACAACCCAAACTTATACTCATGCTCAATTCAACTTATTAAACCACAAATATAATTCATTTACCATGTTCCTCACCCAATTCATCAAAATTCACAAATTTACCAATTCACTATAACCAAACATAAATTTTGACATAAACAAAACATGATTTCATCAATTTTAACATATTCAATTTAACCATAAATGTAAGAGCACGAATTTCACATAATCAACATCAATTATTATGAAATTAAACATAATCAAAAACACCCAAACTACCCAATTACTTACTAACCTTAATTGGTGAAAATAATCTTCCCCCTTACCTCAATTCTTCACTCTACCAAGCTTTCCTAGGTTGAATTCCTCTTTCCCCTTGTGTTCTTGAGCTTTCCTCCAACTTTCTCTCCAAGACTCATCTACTATCTCTCTCTCTCTCTCTCTCTCTCTCTCTCTCTCTCTCTCTCTCTCTCTCTCTCTCTCTCTCTCTCTCTTGTATATTATGGGTTAGGGTCACTCTCACTAATGAGCTTAGTGACATCCAATTCTCATGAATAATTCTCTACACTTTTACTTCACTTAAACCCCTCATTTTACTAACCCACTATCTTCTAAATTTTCAAATTTCTAATTCTAACATATTTAAAAAAATGACATTCACCCTAAAATAACTAAAATACCCCCAAACACTAAAAATCCACTAATTCCACAATTCTCAATAAAATAAACAATTAATAAACATAATAAATAAACAAATAATAGCAAATAAATCTTATACTAAAAATCGGGCTGTTACACATTTGAAACGATTCACACACTTAGTGATTTGATTCACAGTGAATCAATTCAGTGGTTGCACTGAATCATTTTGAATCTATTCAAAATGCTTGATTTAAAAAAAAATCAAAAAGGAAAGTGTTGTGAATTGTAGCATGTTGGAACATGAAGGGTCTTGTACAATTTCTCTAAGGTTTTGATGATAACAAAGTATTGAAGAACAATTTGAATACTAACATATGTTCAAGTGTGCAGAATCAAAGAAAGAATCTATCATTCAAGGATGAACATATGAAAAGCATAAGAAGGACCAAGAGAAGCTAAGAAGACTATGGTAGAAGATCTGCAGGAAGGTCAACCAGAAGTCAACGTCCTAAGAAAACGGGTGCCACATAGAATATGGTAAGTTATCTTAATAGACTCTGTGAAGGTCATCAGACTCAGAAGCAGTCCATAGATTTAGATGACCCTCAGATTTGAGAAAATTCTGAGGGACCCAGAATCCATGTAGGTTTTGTCTTCTTCTGTGAACTATCACTATCAAGGATCTGATAGGTACAATTATTTTGTCTTCTTCTGTCTCTGTGCACAAACAGACAAAGGACCTCAAGAACAAAAAGAATGCAACAAATAATTCTTCTTTTAGCAAATGAAATTCAAAAGACCATTCAACGAAATTATCCATATCTGGCAAATGGCCAACATTCTTGATTGAAGCTTCTCGACAACTTTATTTGAGCTGGCACTCTTCTCCAATGTCTCTCAAATCCCTACCTATAAATGGAGTTGAAAACCATGAAGAAGATTAACAAGACTCAGTTATTTCACTGTGCCATTACTCTGTCAAATCTAATAGTGCAAAAGACTTAGGATTTTTGTATCAAAGTTTATATCTTAGAAATCCTAGAGTTGTAAAAGAGTTTGTTCATTATACACTACCATTGTTAAATCAAGTGTAGAACAAATTAGAAGTCTCAGCTTGTGAAGCTTGAGCATATAAGTCTCCTGGTGAAACCTTCAGCCCCCCCCCCCCCCCCCCTCTTGTGTTGTTCTCACCTTAGTTGGTATCAAAGCACAGTTTGTGCTATGCCACTTAACCGTGCCACAAAAAAAGATCCAGAGAGAAAAACATGTATGGTGATAGTGAACCAAACACTTCAGGGAGAAACCATCATGTTGTTGTTCATTATGATTACGACACGCCAAATGTTGAAAAGAACATTTATTCCAGGAAACCTCCATTCTTTAATTGAAATGCTGCTCAATTCTCCTGGTGGAAAAGCAAGATGTACAACCACATCATGAGTATTGATGATGAGCTGTGGGATATCGTAGAAGATGGCATAGAGTCCGATGTTGATGTAGAAGGAATGGCTCGTGATAAGAAAAGTCTAACCGATGCTCAGAAGAAGATCTATAGAAAGCATCACATGGTGCGTGGAATGTTGGTGGATGCACTACCTCACTCAGAGTACCAGAAGATTGTCAACAGATCTACTGCCAAGACTATCTTTGAATCTATGTGCTCTACTTATGAAGGGAATCAGCAGGTTAGGGAAGCCAAAGCTAACCAATTGGTAAATCATTTTGAGCTCTTCAAAATGAAGGAAGATGAGGAAATTGAAGCCATGCATTCAAGGTTTCAAACTCTTCAGTCTGGTCTTCAAGTTTTGAAAAAGACTTATATTGTAGCTGATCATGTCAAAAAGATTCTTAGGAGTCTTCCTGTCAGGTTCAGGCCAAAGATAACAACTATTCAGGAAGCAAAAGACTTGAATACGCTAAGCTTGGAGAATCTTATAAGCACACTTAAAAGTCATGAGATTGAGCTTGTAGGAGAGCAACCAGCTGAGCAATCCAAGTCTGTTGCTCTCACATCTAAAGGAAAATATGCTAAATTTCTTCAAACTTTTGAATCAGTCAAAGGAATCTCTATAGGAGACTTTGACAAGGACTTGGAGGTTGAAGAGATGGCATACTTAACCAAAAGATTTCAGCACCTAACAGAGGAAAGAAGCTCTCAAGTAGAAGCAGTGATTCAACTAGCTTAGACGTCAAGGATCGGGAGAATGAGTCAAAGGAAGGAAGCACTGAGAAGAAACGGTACAGAAGACAGCCTAAGGAGAGCTTTATGACAACATGGAATGAACTGGATAAGTATGGAGAAGCAGACATGGAGGAAGAAGAAGAAAATATGGGTTTATTGGCTTCAACAGGTTTTGACTCTGAATTAGATTCTGAAGACATGTACAATGAACTTCTTTTCTTTACTAAAGAGGAGTTAATTGATGTTGTCAAAGAACTTTCCTTAAGATGCTTGAACAAATCAGAAGAGCACTTAAGGTTACTGGAAAAAGTTTATACTATAGAGAAACAATATGAACAGCTTCAAGTCATGAATGACGTTCTTCAAAGTCTAAATGATTTTGTAATGGAAGAAAATTTGTTTATAAGGAGCCATCTCAATCACCTTGAAGATAAAATCAAAATCATGGAGAAAGATGCAGAATACAATATCACAAGATCACTAACAAAGCACGAAGAAGCTCTTCAAGAATTCCTTACCAGCTCCATTAGAAGAAGCAGACTAGCCTCTATGATTTACAATGTAAGCAAGAATCATGGGGAAGGAATTGGTTGTTCAGTGTCACCTTGCAAGAAGAAGAAAGCTCTAGAAGAAATGAAGCCATCCAGCTTTGAGTACACGAAGGAACAATTCAACAAGCACTTTGTTTCAGCTGGAACAGAAGCTCAAAGTCTGAACAACTCAGAATCAAGAGAGTCTGAATCACAAATTATGAATAAGTCAGAATCGAAGATTAACGAATCAAAGAATCTGTTGGAATCAACACCACATACTCTAAAGCTTCAAGCTCCAACCAGTTCAAGACCAGCTGACAAAAACAACTCAAGACAAAACACTTGCAAATCTAAATTCTTGAAAACCTCTCAGCAGTCAAGCTCAGGAACAAAGACTCAGCAGAATTCAAAGGCTTCCAAGAACAATAAGAAAGAACCCATAAAACTATGGGTACCCAAGAGTGAAATTATCTATAGTTCAAAAAAGGTCGACAACAATGCGTCAGAATCAACCTCAAAACCTGGACAATGGTTACTCACTCAATACAATGGAAGAAATGCATGTGTTCCAAGTCCAGAGTCTGAAAAAGGAAATTACTGTGGATACTGGAGAGAACCTGAGATAAATGATCACTGGTAAACATTCTCTCCTTTCAATTTTTCATTTTGTTTGAATAAAAAGGATAGATCTGAACATAATATACTTAGCATAACCTGGGAGTTGGAGAGTAAGATGAAGGAGTCGTATCCGGAGTTGTTTCCTTCAGGTAATTTCCGAGGACGGAAATTCTATTAGGGGGGTAGAGTTGTAACAGCCCAATTTTCTTATTTTATTTATTTAATTGCTTATATTTGCTTAATTGTTTATTTTGGTGATTTATTGAATTTTGGAAGTTGAAGGGTATTTTAGTAATTTGAAGGCGAGTGGCATATTTGTAATATGTTAGAAATTCAGAATTTGAAAATAGTGGTGTATAAGTAATGAGAGGGGTTAAGTGTAGTAATTGTGTAGAGAAAATAATTGTGAGTTAATTGTGACAAAGCCCATTAGTGGGAATAACCTAGAAACTTGTTATAAATACATTAGTTAGTGGTGGTGATGAATTTAGGTCATTCATTATTCACAAACCTAGAGAGAGGTAGATAGAGAAAGCAAGAGAAACTTGGTGAAGAGGAAAAGCTTAGGAGAAGAGCAATTTCAAGTGGGTTAGCAAGAGAAGTGAAGAATCAAGGTAAGAGGGAAGATTATCTTCATTAATTAGTTTTAATAAGCTTGGGGTATGTTTGGGAGTTGTAGCTTATGATTAATTGTCGCTGAATTGTTGTGATTTTCGTGCTCATTTTTATTGATTAAATTAAGCATGTCAAAACTTGATAATTCCATGCTTTCTTCATCTTAAATTTAATTTTTCATTATGTTAAGTTGATACTTTGATGAATTTTGATGTTTGTGATGATTAATATGATGATTAAGTCTTGTTTGGTGATTATGTAATTGATTATGAGTATGAGTATGTAATTTGTTTGAGAAATCATGAAGTTATGTGGAATAAGTTGTGAATTAAGTGATTTTGGTAAAAGTGCTTATTTGACTGAATTTTCTTAATTTGTTGTTGTTACTATGTGTTAATGTTAAGGTTATGATTGTGAGCAAGAAACTATGTTTATTGTGTGGTTGTTGTGAAATAAGTTGTTGTTGGTGGTGTTTTGGTGAAAATGACTTAATTAAGTGAAAAGGGAATAAGTTGTTGATAAACTGAGAAAGTTGCAGTTGGAATAGTTATAGTAGGTGTATGTAGTGATGTTAAACATGTTGGAATGAATTTATTTAAGCTGGGTATGTTTATTTGTTAAGTTTTGGTGAAAATGAGATTTTGAGACGAACTTTGTAAATTTACCAAAAAACCTTTGGAATTGATGTTTCCTTGAGTACCCATTGTTCAATTTAAGTATATTAATCATGAGTATAGCTTGTAAAATGGTTTTGGATCAATTGGGATCAAAAATGGGATTTTGGGGAAAAATTGGATGCAAATTTGTGTGCCAAAAACTTTGTTTCACTTTTGACAGCAAAACAGAGTGTTGCAGTCTGGACAAGCTCGCCCCACCGAGCCACTTGTGGCTGCAGCGAGCAAGCCCAAAGATGCACACCCTGTTTTGGTGTTTGTTGGTTCTTGAGGGGTTTCCAAAGACCCCTGAGCATTTCTTTTGTGTGGTTTGATGATGTTATGATGAATTAACCTTAGGCTTTGATGGTTGCTTAGAAATGAATTGAATTCTTGAATTGAGACAAAAATGAGAAGTTGTGAAATAAACATAGAAAGTCCATTTAAGTCTTATAAATGTATGCAAGATTGTTAAATGATTAAGATGATATGATTAGTGTTGTAACATGATCTAAGAAGTGTATTGATGATGATTGGTGTAGTTTGTGTGATTAAATCATGAAACTTGAATTATGTGAATGATGAAGATTGTAAACACTTGATGTTGTAATAATTGAGATATGTTGTTGTTTATACATGTTATTGATGATGCTATCAATGATGTTATTGATGATGCTATTAATGATGATGTTTGATTAAATGGTTATGATACATGTTATGTATTAAGTGACGATGTTTGAGTAAATGATGATGATACATGTTATGTATTTAAGCGACGATGTTTGATCATATGAAAGTTTATATGATAAGTGACGATGTTTAATCATATGAGAATATATGATAATGATGATGATGTTGTTGTAGAGTCTTATGTGTACTTGATGTGAGTCGAATATATGATCATGCATTCATTCATGAGTCAAGTCCAGCGACGATGTTAGCGACGATGGGATCACTCGGTAAATTCTGATATCCAAAAAGCGACGATGTTTTGTACCACCTGCATTTAGAGTCATCTAGGAACATTGCATAATTATGAGTCTTATGTATTAATGTGTTGATGAGAATTTGTGCATCTAATTGGTAAATGTGCATTGAAGATGTGATGCGATGAATTGTCATAATTGACTTGATAATTTTTTATCGATGAGGGTATGAATTGAATGATTGTAAATGATGAGTTGATATGATGGAGTAGTTAGACTTGTATGAGATTATGATTATGAGTTACATGTTCTTTAATTTAGGATAACCAAATTTGTTATGTTTGAATATTGTTGTTAATATGAACGTTGTCTGAACTACACTTGTTTATTATTCCTTATTAATGGATGTATATCTTACCCTCCAGTGACTATTGTTGCCTCATCCCTTGTGGATGTAGATTTGCAGGATTGAGTATTTACTATCGGTGAGTTGTGATGGGTTGTAGCTTGATGCCTAAATCATGTTTTTTGCTGCTTTGCTTGGAGATGTCTAAAGTTAGGAGCTCTGATTAGGATGCCTTTTAGGGAATTTATTTTCGTACTCTGTTGGATTTATTTTGAGTGATTTTTATGATCCAGATACTTATGTATTATTTTGAGATATTTTGAGATGAGCCGAGATGATTATATGTATGTTGAGATATTCCGCTGTGATCCGTTTATTTTTATTGATGAGATTTTCATATTATATGTTCAATATGAGCTTTATGAAGAAATGTAAGATTCTGATTGCATGTTAAATGTTTATTTATCGTTGATTAGTAGTCTCGGGGATCGGGGTCCTTATAATCAACATTGATGAAGGAAAATCTGGTATCAAGCTTAATGTAACATGCTATGAACTAATCTCTATAGTTCAGCAAGCTAACCTAGTCAAAAGACAACCAGAAGTACCTCATCACTGAAAATGTTTTTAAAAGGAACATACCATAAAAGGTTTTATTGAATAAACAATTCTTTGGACCAAATGAACATTCTCTTTCAGACTTGTTTTGTCTGGACAAACAAGTAGGGAAGAAAGTGAATCAATCATAATTGATATCAGCAAATAGATATTATTATCCTCATAAGTTCAGTTGTACTAAGTAATTCTAAACTTAGAAGAATCTATCTGAAGAAAAATTTGTGCCCAAACAGTCAGTTTATTATGTTGTCAATGCTCATCAAGGAGTTATTTGGCATACACAGTGTACAATTCCAAAACCAATCAAGTTAAAGGAATCAATGCACACCTCACCTGTTAACACAAAAGCTTGACATGGTATGTCAAAGCTAGCTAAAATTTACATTGCAGGTACAAGAGTGTGCAAGAATAGGACATAATCTTATCAGTATTCAATAGCTCTAAGATCTGATGAAGCTCAACGTCGAAATGTATGTCAGAAGTTATTCCAGTCAGAAGCTCTGAAAGAGCAAGTCAGATGAAGGGTCAATATCTGAAGACATTAAGACTGAAGTTACTTCAGACTCAGATAAAACAATTGTAACGTGTCATAGAAGTGGAAATGCCTCTAGTTTTGAGACGAAATTGGTGGATTGTGAAACTTGGAAATGGACATGATTTGTTTAAATGAACTGGTGCATCAAAATGAATAACTTTTGAAATGTTTTGGTTTGATAATGGTGTGTGAAACTAATGTGATGTTGGATATATGAATACTAAGTATGAAAGATGAGTATGTATAAGTATGTAAACTTGGTAAATGTGAATATGGGAAATCTAATTAATGAAATAATTGATGATGTGCATTTTATGATGTGAATGTGATGAGTAAATGTTGAGTTATTTAACGAGATATAAATGATGAATCATTTGACTAAGTGTAGTTGTGAATCATTTAATGATGTGAGATTAATGTGATATTTGGAGATGATTATATGATGATGGTGATGTAACGATGGTGAATACGTGATGTAATGATGTTGTTTTGATATAATGGTGTTGATATAACGATGGTGAATATATGATATGATGATGTTGATATAACGATGGTGAGTATTTGATATGACAATGTAGTTGATGTTTAACTGTTGAGTCTTATGTATGATGTGCATTGTCGGATCAAGATGAGATGTTCATGCATTCATGATCAGTCTTAAACGATGATATAACGATGGTGGGATCACTCAGTAACATAGCTCTAATATCCAAAAATGATGATATGACGATGGTGGGATAAATTAGTAACATAACTCTGATATCCAAAACTTGGAACCACATGCATATAGAGTCGAGTCAAGAACATTGCATACATAGTTATGAGTCTTTGTGGAGATGTTAATTATATTTGTTGCATTATTATTTAAAAATAGTATGCGGGGTTTAGGGTGTTACAATTTGGTATCAGAGCAGGTCGGTCCAGTCAGGCCATAACTTTGTTTTATTTCCGTTGTATGTGACATGTATATGTATATTGTCGATACTTGTTCTTTCTAATTAGTTGGTTCTTGTGTGGAGTAAGAGATGGCTGGAAGGAACAATGCAGAGATTGTGAATGCGATGACCGCGATCGCTTAAGCATTGGCTCAAGCGAATGCAACTTTGCAGGGGGCTGCAAAATCAACAAGGGGGAGCATATGAGTTGCTTTTGGATCAATTTATGAGGAACCACCCGTAAACGTTCAAGGGGAGGTATTATCCAGAAGGTGCGCAAGTTTGGCTACAAGGAATTGAGAGGATCTTCAGGGCTATGGCGACTACTGATGAGTAGAAGGTCCGTTTGGCGACTCATATGTTGGTGGAAGAAGCTATGTATTGGCGAATGAACACTCGTTAGAGGTTGGAAGCTGGAGGTGCTGCTATCTCTTAGGGAGCATTTAAGGAAGAGTTCTTGGGAAAATATTTTCCATCTGATGTGAGGAGCAAGAAGGAGATTGAGTTCCTTGAGTTGAAGTAGGGGAACATGTCGGTGGCTGATTATGCGGCAAAGTTTGAGTAGCTTTCCTGCTTTTGCCCGCATTACAATGTTGTGGTAGATGAGGCATCTAAGTGTGAAGTTTGAGAGTGGATTACGTTCGGAGATCAAGTAATTTATTGGGTTCCATGAGATTCGAGTGTTTCCGTTGTTGGTGAACAAGTGTAGGATTTATGATGAGGATAGCAAGGCTAGAGCAAGCTACTACAAGAGTGCAAATGACAAGAGGAGTAAGGGTTAGGATCCTGGCAAGCCTTATGGGACTCAAGCTGATAAGGGAAAGAAGAAGGCGACTGGTGGGTCTAGTCAAAGTGAGGGAGTAGTAAGGTTCTACAAGTGTGGTGGAGTAGGACATCATGTTGCTGATTGTAAGAATCCTACATTGACTTGCTACAAGTGTGGGAAGACTGAACATCGTGCAAATGAGTGCTTGAGTAAGGATATAGTTTGTTACGATTGTGGAGAAACTAGTCATATTAGTTCAAAGTGTTCAAAGCTAAAGAAGGCGAGGTTAGATGGGAAAGTGTTTACTTTGAGTGCTGAGGAGGGTCCCGAGCCGGACAACTTGATTCGAGGTATTTGTTTCAATAATAACACTCATTTGATTGCTATCATTGATACTGGTGCGACACATTCATTTATTTCTCTTGATTGTGCTAAAAGATTGAATCTAGTTTTATCTCTGATGTCGAGAGTGATGGTCATTGATACCCCGACCAATGGCTCGGTGACCACTTCCTTGGTTTGTGTGAAGTGTCCTTTGAATTTTGGTGGAATATATTTTACGTTGGATTTAGTTTGTTTACCTATGGCTCATATGGATGTTATGTTTGGTATGAATTGGTTGTTGTCTTTTCGTGTTAATATTAACTGTTTCATGAAGTCTATTACATTCTCTAATCCGGAGGAGCGTGTCGAAAGGAAGTTTTTGACCGCGGGGCAAGTGGAGGCTTCGTTGGATGGCAAAGATCAGTTGTTTGTAATGTTTGCTTCTTTGAAGGTAGAAGGTAAGAAGGGAGGTGGTGATATACCAGTAGTAAAGAAGTTCCTAAATGTGTTTCTTGACGACATTACTGATGTACCGCCAGAGAGAGAAGTGAAGTTTGCGATTGATTTGGTACCTGGAACTAGTCCTGTGTCGATGTCACCATATAGGATGTTTGCATAAGAGTTGGGTGAGTTGAAAAAGCAGTTGGAACAGTTGTTAGAGAAGAGGTTTATCAGGCCAAGTGTTTCGCCATGGGGAGCGCCTGTATTGTTGGTTAAGAAGAAGGATGGTAGTATGAGGTTGTCTGTGGATTATCGGCAACTAAACAAGGTTACCAATAAAAACAAATATCATCTTCCAAGGATAGATGATCTTATTGATCAGTTGGTTGGTGCTCAGGTGTTTAGCAAGATTGATTTGAGATCTGGATATCGTCAGATTCGGGTGAAGTTGGAAGATATACCAAAGACTGCTTTCCGAACTAGGTATGGTCACTATGAGTATTATGTAATGTCATTTGGTGTAACCAATGCGCCAGGTGTATTTATGGAGTACATGACTAGGATCTTTCATCCTTATTTGGATCAGTTTGTGGTGGTGTTCATTGATGATATCTTGGTGTATTCGAAGTCGGAGGAGAATCATGTGAAGCATCTGAGAAGGAAAAGAAGTTGTATGTTAAGATGTCGAAGTGCAAGTTCTGGTTGCAAGAAGTGAGTTTCCTTGGTCATGTGATATCTAGAGGTAGGGTTGCGGTTGATCTGTCTAAGGTTAAAGCAGTGTTGCATTGGGAGGCTCCTAAGTCAGTTAGTGAGATCAGAAGCTTTTTGGGTTTGGCTGGTTACTATAGGAGGTTCATAGAAGGTTTCTCTAAGTTGGCTCAATCTTTGATGCAGTTAACTAAGAAGGTTAAAGCGTTTGTTTGGGATGCTAAGTGCGAAGAGAGGTTCCAAGAGCTGAAGAAGAGGTTGACATTAACACCAATTTTGATTTTGCCGAATGCGAATGAGTCTTTTGTGGTGTATTGTGATGCATCTAAAATGGGATTGAGCGGAGTACTTATGCATAACAGACAAGTTGTAGCGTATGCTTCGAGGCAGTTGAAGGTACATGAGATGAATTACCCAACCCATGATTTGGAATTGGCAACAGTGATGTTTGTGCTTAAGATTTGGAAGCATTATTTGTTTGGTTTGAAGTTTGAAAGTATCAGTGATAACAAGAGTTTGAAGTATTTGTTTGATCAAAAGGAGTTGAATATGAGGCAGAGGCGGTGGATGGATTTTCTAAAGGATTATGATTCTGAGTTGAGTTATCATCCAGGAAAAGCTAATGTGGTGGAAGATGTGTTGAGTCGAAAGTCTTTGCACATGTCGGCGCTTATGGTGAAGGAATTGAAGTTGGTTGAGTAGTTCAGAGATTTGAGCTTGGTGTTCGATTTAACGTCGAATGGTGTGAAGTTGGGGATGTTGAAGTTGACAAGTAATATTATGGAGGAAATCAAAGAAGGTCAGAAAGTGGACATAGAACTTGTAGACCGGTTGGTATTGATCAATCAAGGTAAAGGAGGGGACTTTAGATTGGATGAGAGCGGAGTTATAAGGTTTCGTGATCGAGTTTGTGTACCGGATGTACCTGAACTTAAGAGAAGGATCATGGAGGAAGGTCACAAGAGTAGTCTAAGTATTCATCCCGGAGCGACGAAGATCTATCAAGACCTTAAGAAGTTGTTTTGGTGGCCAGGAATGAAGAAGGATATTGCAGAGTTTGTGTATGCTTGTTTGGTTTGTCAGAAGTCTAAGATTGAGCATCAAAATCTGTGTGGAGTGATTCAATCGTTGTTTATTCCAGAATGGAAGTAGGATAATATTTTGATGGATTTCGTAAGTGGTTTGCCAAAGACTGTGAAAGGGAGTGATTCAATTTGGGTGATTGTTGATCGGTTGACAAAGTCAGCGCATTTTATTCCTATCAAGACTGGTATGACTTTAGCGAAGTTGGTGGAGATCTACATTGAACAGATTATCATATTGCATGGTATTCCATCTAGCATTGTGTCAGATAGAGATCCGAGGTTTACATCAAAGTTTTGGGAGAGTTTGCAAGAAGCTTTGGGAACGAAGTTGAGGTTGAGTTCTGCTTACCATTCTCAAACTGACTGTCAGACAGAGAGAACCATCCAGTCCTTATAAGATTTATGGAGGGCGTGTGTTTTGGAACAAGGAGTAAGTTGGAGTGAATGTCTATCGTTCATTGAGTTTACTTACAACAACAATTTTCATTCGAGTATTTGTATGACACCTTTTGAAGCATTGTATGGAAGGAGATGTAAAACATTGTTGTGTTGGCATGAGGGGAGAGTGCTATGCTTGGACCAGAAGTTGTTCAGCAGACTACAGAGAAGATTAAGATGATTCAGGAGAAGATGAAAGCATCGTAGAGTAGACAGAAGAGTTATCATGATAAGAGAAGAAATGATACTGAATTTCAAGTTGAATGATATTTTTGTGAAGTTATTAGAAATAAGAGTTTTTGGAAAAATGAGGAAACAAAGGTGTATGAGTAAATAAGAGGTTTAAGTGGAGTAATTGGGTAGTGTTTTATTTGTGGAGAATGAATAAAGACTAAACTCATTTAGTGTGAGAGAACTAAAACCCAAAACAAAAGAATATATATATATATATATATATATATAGTAGTGTTGGTGAAACTAGGGTTAGAAATCATAACACACAATTGAGAAAGAGGCAAGAGTAGAGGCTTAAGGGAGAAAGAGGGAAAGCTAGAGAAAGAAGAAAGAGGAGAGGGAAATCCAAGCTAGAGGGAGGTTTATTGGGAAGATTAAGAGGGAAGGGGGTAGAATCTTGGGTTTGTGTGATTATTGTTATTTTCATGCTTTTATGATGAATTAATGTTGAATTTGTGATTTAGTATATTATTATGTTTATGAGTGTATGTTTATTTGCAAATCCATGAAGTTATGATGTTAAATCAGTTACATAACTCTGATATCCGAAACTTGGTACCACATGCATATAGAGTCGAGTCAGGAACATTGCATACATAGTTACGAGTCTTTGTGGAGATGTTTGAATTGATTATGTGCATCTATGTGAAAGATGTGATTTGACGATGATGATAATGTGTGAATGTTTTGTAGTCAACTTGGAGATTATTGGAGATGAGATTTCCAGTTTGTATTCTTATGATGATTTTGGTGTTCATTGTATCTGTTTATAAATATATAATTGAGAATATATGTGAATATGCCTGATTATGATGAATTTTGAAAGTATGAAGTATTTGTTTTCCTTGATGCTATACATGCGTTCATGTTATTCCTTATGTTGGATATTTCTCATCCTCTTAATGTGGTTGCCACCTATGCCTGTTGAGGGTAGACTTGCAGGTTGAGGACGCTTAGTTGCAGTGAGTTTTCTGAGGATGGTTTTGGAGCCTATTTGTCCTTTTTCGCATTTCCTTTGGAGTCTAGCTTAGTAGTGCTATGATTAGGACTGTTGGGATTTTATGTTATCAGTTTATGTTTGATGAACTTTGATGTTCATTTGAGGATGTATTTATTCTGAGATATGTTCTATCTGACTTATGTTGTTGAGATTATTTATGTTGTGAATTTATATTATGTACTAGAGTTTTGGATTTTGATGATTGATGAAGAGTAACACCTTGAAATGTTAATTATATTTGCTGCATTATTATTTAAAAATGGTTTGCGGGGTTTAAGGTATTACACATAGCGCCACATGCATCAACAGATTCTAGTTTTGTGCACTAGGAAAACATGTTTTGCTTTGTAAAACTTCACCCTACTCATGGACTTATATGGGAGAGGGAAGTGATAGGAGAGCAAACCCTACAAGAATGGGTAATCCCACCAACTGGGAAGCCTCTCCTGTGAAATCTAAGCATAGATTCATGATCAGTGCAAAAAATCGAGTAAGATGGTATATTCATTTGTAATTTTTGAGGTCCGTTTGAGATTTGGAGTTTTTGAGTTTCCTCCATGGATGCTAGTGTTGGCCGATCAGCTGCAAGGAGGAAGAAGGAGTTGACTTCCTTCTTCCTTTGACCGCGGGCCCTACATTTTGTTTGTTGTTTAGCTGTTTTTTTTTATTGAAGGGGATGAGTCTTGGGCCTTGGTACTAAATCTGTTGAGCTATTTGCTCACCCCTTTTCAGATTTAAACCCCCCTCTATGACTTTATTATTTGCTTTTTAGCTTATTCAAATAAGTGATTATTTGAACAATAGCTTATTTAAGCTTATTGAGTCAAATTTTTTACACTAACATAGTGATCTTTTCAGATCTTCTATTATATTTTGTTAGCTTATTTTTATAAGTCATTTCTTTATTTTAATCGTTTTTTAGCTTATCCAAATAAGTGATTATTTGAACAATAGCTTGTTTAAGTTTATTGAGTCAAATTTTTACACTAACATAGTGATCTTTTCAGATCTTCTATTCTATTTTGTTGGCTTATTTATATAAGTCATTTTCTTTATTTTAATCGTTTTTTAGCTTATCCAAATAAGTGATTATTTAAACAATAGCTTATTTAAACTTATTGAGTCAAAAATTTTCCTCTAGAAATATGCAACATTATCTCTTTTTTTCCTTCATTTTTTTTCTTTCTTTATTTACTTGCTGTTTTTTTATTTAGTATTATTATTTCATTTGTTTTTCCTTTTTCTTTTTTTACTATCTATTCATTTGCTTTATTTTACTTTATTAGTGTTAATATCATATCTTGCATTTTATATTTATTTACCACTTTTTTTTTTGCTTATTACGCATTAGAATTTATTTAGGAACAAATATAATTATAAATGAGAATATTGCATTGCATACATATTTACATCATTTCATGCATTTAGGAACCAATGTAAATATAAATGAGAAAATTGCATTGCATGCATATTTATTTATTATACATTATGTCAAAAATCAAAATCAAAATAAGTGATTAGTATAATCCAAGGAAAATGGGACTTTCATTTTGATCCAACGTCATTATGAAATCCCTTGTGCTTAGTTTACTTTTTTTTTATCACGCTTAATATTTTAGACTCCAAGTATAAAAACCATAAAAATAAAAAACATTCAAATATTTAAAACCTCATCAAAAATATCTTTTATTAACAAACCTTGGTTTTCAAACCAAGTGATTCCTCATTTTCCCTAAATCAACTTTTAATCAATTTTAATCATATTAGATTTTATTTTTCTACAATTAAAATCAATCAATTTCACTCTTTCGCCACTTTGGCTCATTTTACCTTTAAAAAAACATTTTCGAACTTTAAAATCAATCAAACAAACCACTCGGCTTTTTACCTCGAACTACATGATTTTGATCTCATTCGGGTATGTAGGCAAAAGACTTTGTCTTTCCAAATCAACAAAATAACAAAAACATTCTTCTCTCCTTTCACTCATCACTTTAGTCTCTTTTACACTTAGGCTTTTATTTACAAGCAAATAGTCGATTCAGCACAAGATAAATAAAAACAAGAGGTTCATATAGAATACTATAGACGCTTAGGGTGCTAATACATTCCCTTTGTGTAACCAACCCCCGGACCTTTGATCTCTAAAAATTACGGTTTTTTTTTTTAACTTTCCCCCTTTCCCTTGGAAAATAAAAGCTCGGTGGTGGACTTAAAATTGTGAGTCAACACTAACTAATAACTTGATATCCAAAAATCACCGCGACAGTTGCAGTGAGTTTTCTGAGGATGGCTTTGGAGTTCGTCCTTTTTCGCATTTCCTTTGGAGTCTAGCTTAGTAGTGCTCTGATTAGGACTGTTGGGATTTTATGTTATCAGTTTATGTTTGATGAACTTTGATGTTCATTTGAGGATGTATTTATTCTTAGATATGTTCTATCTGACTTATGTTGTTAAGATTATTTCTGTTGTGACTTTATATTATATACTGGAGTTTTGGATTTTGATGATTGATAAAGAATAACACCTTGAAATGTTAATTATATTTGTTGCATTATTATTTAAAAATAGTATGTGAGGTTTAGGGTATTACACATTACGCCATATGCATCAGCAGATTCTAGTTTTCTGCACTAGGAAAACATGTTTTGCCATGTAAAACTTCACCCTACTCATGGATTCATATGGGAAAGGGAAGTGATAGGAGATCAAACCCTAGAAGAAGGGGTAATCCCACCAACTGGGTGGGAAATTGATGAAAATCAAAATGTTTGAGCCTAGTGCTTGGACTAAGATTACGGTCTACGTGGCCGAAAATAAATGCAAAGTGGCCTTAGAGGCTGAAATGCAACAAAAAATGGTTGTCGAAACCAATAACCTTGATCCTAATGAAAATTTGGCAGAAGGCCAAAAGCAATTAACTGCCGCTAGGCACTTTTAACGTCAGTTGAACCGATGTAAAAAATGTTCGGTGGCAGTTAACTATCGTTAGATTGGTGAGATAAGCAATTTTCTCCCTCTTGGGCTTGTTTCTTATATTGAGCCCAGTGCTACTCATTTGTATGTTTTGGCCCAATCCCTTTTCTCCACAATTTCTTGTACTTGTAACACATTCTTATTCTATTTGACACGCAACACACTAATCTCAGATTGAGTTCCAAATTTTGGTTTGATTATAAGATGAAAGTCTTCTCGAAAACAAAGAATTCCAATTTCGGTTTGATTTTCCTCAAAGAAAACAAACATTTACTAGCGTCTCCACCAAGTCTCAACCAAACCCATGATAGCCAATTTTCCTCACAAATCATTAGTAGTGATATAAGGTTCATAATTGGATCAACCACCAACAAGCAACTTTGCTTCCGTTAAAACTTGGCAACACTTCTGCAACCATCTTCATGTCAAAATTCCCGCACAACCTCTTAATTTTTGTGGATCATAATTTCTTTGATATCAATGATAGGTCTTTGATAAGTGATTAAGTAATTAATAAAGAATAAGAATGAACATTGATATTATTATTTTCTTTTTTGGAGAATAACTCGTGCAGCAATAGCTACGCAAACTAGAAACTGTGCCAACAATAAAGTGTAACTTTCACAAATAACCAACCCTATAAGAATTCGAGAGCATAGTCTCTGTTAAAACAATCAAATATAACGAACAATCGAATGACTATGTACCATACTTTTTCTATTTGACATATATATGGCTAATAGATGGACTATACTAACCACATTTTTTTTTCCAATACATCTATCTTGTGACTTGTAATTCACAATTGGCCATCGCTCCATCGTGTTGTTCTCCAATTACCATAAAGACTTAACTCTTCATAATGGTTTGATTCTTGACCAATTCCATTCTCTCATCATAAAAGAATCCTCAATTGGCACCTTCCATTCTCTCATCATGGTTTGATTCTTGACCAATTCCATGATCCACATCATAAGTTGCATGAACACCCACAAATAAATAATACACAAGCATCACACCAGTACAAATCAAGAATCTAAAAAAAGCCTCAGAACCCAATGATCCCATAAGAAAAAGATTCGTCGCAATCGACAATGATGGCACCCACGGAACCAACGGAACTCCCCAAACCTTCGGTTGCCTCTTCTTTGGAAGCAAACTCATCACCAAAGTCGCGGAAAACCAAACACAAGCAGCCACGGTATACCCAATCCAACCAAACAAACCAGAATTCCATAGCGCAGTCCCAACAATACAAGAAACAACAACAACAAACAAACACAAAAGAACCTTCCATAAATCACTCTTATCCGTTGATTCCCTCCCATAATATCTCCTCACAAGCAACGCAATAGCCATAAGCATAAAAATGAAAAGAGTACTTACAGAAAAAACACTAGACAGAACATCCAAACTAGTAAAAAGAGCAACAACACAACTTGACAAAGTAGTCAAAAGTGTAGCATTAACAGGTGTTCCAGTTTTGGGATGAACAAGTGCAAAAAAGGGTGGAATCATATGTGACCTTGCAATTTGAGTAGTGTACCTAGCTTGTCCCATTGACCCAACAAGCAAACTTGTTGTCATTCCTTTCAAAGCACAAATACTCACTAAATATTTACCCCATTTCATACCAATTTGAACAAAAGCAACTGAATAAGCAGCTCCAGCATCAATCTCACTATACTTAACCATGTTCACAAGTGCCAATGCCATCAAACAATAAATAACCGTTATCAAAGACATTGAACCAATTAAACCAATAGGTATATCTCTTGAAGGGTTTTTAGTTTCTTCAGCCATAGTTGCAACCATATCAAAACCGGTATAAGACCAATACACAACAGCTGCAGCGTTAAAAACACCTTTAACACCGTAAGGAAAAAACGGTGTTAAATTTGACGACTTTCCGTGCATAAAACCGATCACAATAATAAAACCGATTACAAAAGTTGTAACAATTGAACTTAACCATGTTAAGATAGATGTTTTTCGTGTTCCACTAGCCGCGATTCCGTTAGTGATTAACAAAACCATAACGGCTAATGGATCAAGCATATTGAAACCGGTTTTAAAAGAATCGATTCGGATCCGAAAATAATCCGAATCGTTTTTTATCATTGTGGCAAAATAAGATGACCATGAACGACCGAGACCGGCAGCACCGACGAGAGCTTCAAGGAGAATATTCCCGGCGGCAACGAAAGCAAGAAAATCACCGAGTTCGATTCTTAGGAATGAAAACGAGCCACCAGCGACGGGAACTTCAACGGCGAATTCAGCGTAGATGAAAGCTGAAAGAAGAGCGGAGAAACCTGACGCGGCGTAAGAGAGGATAATGGAAGGACCAGCATCAAAACGAGCTTCTTGACCGGTAACGACGAAGATACCAGAACCGACGACGGCGCCGAAAGCGAGCCAGGTTAAGTCCCACCAAGTTAGACAACGAGCCATGGAATTTTCACTGGCTTTTGGAAGAACGAGGAGTTCATGAGAGTCTGTTGATCGGTTTAGGAGGCGGTCTTTTAAGCGTGGACAGGTGTTTGCTAAGGCGGTTCGATATGTTTCTCCGGTTTGGAAAGATGGTTCTGGGAAGAAATCTTGCTTGCTCCATCGCCAATAGCTTCGTGGCTTTGAAGGTGCGGTGGTGGTGGTGGTGGTGGTGGTTGTGGAGGCGGAGGCAGAGGATGAGGAGGAGGATGTCGGTGGTTTCATGTTAACTAACACTGTAAAAGAATCACTTAGTTGGTTGGTGAATGTCTCTACTTTTTCTAAACATATGATACGATTGAATCGTGATTTTAATCATTTGAGTAAATATACTGTAAATAAAATATATATATTTGTTTTAAGAAATATGTAACTAACTTCCAAAAACGTGAAAATAATGTACTGAACCGTGCGTTGCGTCTTGATACGGTATTAATCTGGACAGGTTTCTCAATTAATCATCATAAGTCTGACATATTGGTCAAACTGGATTTGGATTTGAGGGAGTATTACCTTAAAATATATTTTTTAGTCTCAACAGAATAATGGTTTTACCTTAAATATATTTTGGTTGCTAATGCATTTCCTCAATGGTCAAATGATGTAAAAAAAAGATAATAATAATAAAGGTTCTACAAAACAAATGTTTATTTTTAGTAAATTTTTTTAATCTGTCTTTTTTTTTTGTCAAATAATCTAACGACGGGAATTCACACATTTAAAACGTAAAGAAATGTGGAGTTTGGGGTTCGAGTTCCAATATCTGTATAATATTGTTGTTGCAACTACTAAAACTTATAGGACAACCTCAATCTATCTTTACTTAAATATGAAATAGATAATATATTAGATAAATTAAATAAAGAAAATGTGTGTCTATGTGACATTATTACTCCAAAAAAAAGTGTCTATATGACATTACTCCGTTAACAAAAACAAATATAGTAAAAATATGGGAGCTTTTGTCATGCCTTCGCTATGGAACAGATTTAAATCTGTCAAAGGCAGTATTTTTTCAACAAATCATGTCATTATATTCCTCAAAAAAAAAAAATCATGTCATTATAGTCAATACAATTTTTTTCTTTCATCAGTCAAATACCTTTTTTTTTCTTTTTCTTTTTCTTGTTATACATTCAAGTATATTCCTATTTTTTTTTTATTTTGAAGGGAAATTCAAGTATTTTCAATCAAATCTTTTTATTATTACATGGTCGATTAAGTTTTTAGAAAATCAAACAATAGTATTTATAGGTATATGGTTTTTAAGCCACATGTCGCTTCCTCGTTTGTTCGCAATATTTTTATTATTTTTTATTTTCAAAAACTAATATTTTATTTTGCATAAATATCACAACAAACTTCATATATTACTTTGATTTTATCAGCTAAATATTTTATTTGAGTTTTTAATTTATTTATTTTATTTGAGTTTTTAATTTATTTATAATATTTATGCAGCATAAATATCTCAACAAACTACACATTATATTTAAAAAAAATTTAATCATATCTTTTATTTATTCTTTATTTATGAAAGTTAATGACCAACAAAAATACAATTTTGTCCCATCGTGATCATTTGACATCTCAGGATATTTTACATTTTTATGTCTTTTGTAACAAAAAAATCCTAACTAGAGGAGAGTGAAAATAACTATCAAAATATTGAAGTGATTTTGTAACAATTTTTTTATATAGTTGTATTAAACAAACTAAAGTTTTTTCTAAAAAATTTGTTGGATATTTGGTTGTTGGCTTCATGTTTGCTAAAATCAAATATACAAGCAAGATGTACGTCTTCAGAAGCTGGACCTCAGAAGCTGAACTTCAGAAGCTGAACGTCAGAAGCACTGTTCAGAAGCAACCTTCAGAAGCACTGTTCAGAAGCTGACCTTCAGACGCACTGTTTAGAAGCTGACCTTCAGACGCACTGTTCAGACGCTGACCTTCATAAACAATGTCCAGACGCTGACCTTCAGACGCAGACCTTCAGAAGCACTTCTTCAGAAGTACCTTCAGAAGCTGGTTTTCTGTGCTCCTGTTTTTCGTGCCTTGGAGCTGTTTATTTTCTCATGAGATCGTTTGAAGATTTGTCTGAAGAAATTCTCCTTGCTGCGTTTGTTTCTAGAAGGAAGAATATTTGCGTGAGATATTTTCTGAAGATTGATTTCTTTTATTTGTGAATATATTTTCAAAGAGATCTTTGAAAAATATATTTCTGAAGAATATTTGCTTCTATATGTTTCTAAAGAATTTTGGAAATATATCTTTGAAGAATATTTGGTTCATTTATTTGTTGCTGCTGAAGACTATAAATAGAGGACGCTAATATTGAAGAAACTCAACCAAAATCGAAGCTAGTATTGAAAGAGTATTCTTAGGTTCTGAGTCTGTTCATTGTGAGCCGTGTGCTCTGTTTTTGTATACCACTCTATTGCTTAGAGTTGGTTTGTTTTATTGAGTTGTAATTGTAATTCACTTGAAGCTTTTAAGCAAGAGTGATTGATTATGTATTTGGAGTGTGTCTCCTACGTAGATTGTTATTAGAGTCTGATATCACTGGGGCAGTGATTGACTGAGGGAAGTGAGATGGGATCTCAGGTCTAGGAGTTCCTAGGTTGAAATCAATACGGGTAGTAGCTAGGTGATAAGTTGTAAACTGGGAGTTTGCTGAGAACTTAGAACTAGGACTACGCTAGTGGATTTCCTTCCTGGCTTGGTAGCCTCCAGACGTAGGTGTGTTTGTCACCGAACTGGGTTAACAAATATCTTGTGCACTTTTACTTTCAGTCTGTTATTTTTGTCTGTTATTGTTTTGCTTCTGAACTACTGTTTTGCGTTACTCTGTTCTACTCTGCTTTACGAACAACATCAGGTCCTGCCAGAATTTCAAAATTATTTTATTATGATAAACAAACACAAAATAGATTCTTATTTTATTATAAAATCTCAAAAAAATATCTCTAAATTATTGAGTGTAAATATTATTTTTATTTGTGGATATCACTTCCCAGAAATTTAGCTTATGTTTGTTGGAACAAAATGTGTAAACAATGCCTTTTTGAGTTTTGATGATAACAAGGTATTAAAAAGAAAATTGGATATGCTCATACTTGTTTCAAGTGTGCAGGACCATAGACTAAAAATTATTCAAGTATCAATCAAGTTTGGTTCTGAAGGAACAAGTTTAAGAGCAAGGAAATATTGTTGGAAGCTTGTGTTGCAAGTCAGAAGCTGAAGCCTTAGAAGCTGAAGACTCAGACTCTGAAGTATCAGAAGTCAACTAGTGTCACTGTCATCAAGGACATAGTACAACCACGACCTCTGCAAACTTCTCAGACTCAGAAATGTTCTCTGCAACTTTGTCTCCTTGGACAAGACATCCAATCCATTTTAAGGAAAGGATTCAAACGGTATTCTTCATGGTACATAGTCCAAATCAAGGAACAAATCAATGTTGGATCAAGCTTCAAATCAAACGACTCTATTGATGATTTGGCATCTTCTCAATGTCTCTCTACTCCTCTATTTAAAGGACTGAAGACTTGAAGAAATGTCACACGCATATACAAGACTCAGTAAATTTGAAAAGTGTCAATACTCTGCCAAATTCTATACGCATCAAACACTTAGAAATTCTTACAAACTTTCTTATCTTATAATTTCTTTAGTCTAGAGTCTGATAAACTGTGTTGTATTTTGTGAACACCACTGATAGTATATCAAGTGTTCAAACCAAACATATTTCTTTGTAATTTTGTTTGTTGAGAAGTCTCTTGCTTTTGTGCTTGAGCAATCAGAAGTCTCTTGCTGTGTGCTTGAGCAATTAGAAGTCTCTTACTGCGTGTTTGAGCATCTGGAAGTCTCTTCCTTTGTGGTTGAGCAATTGTAATCAGTCTGATTATAGTTAAAATCTCTTGTTAGTAACAAGGGGACTAGACTACTTCCAACTTGTGGAAGGAACTAGTATAAAAACATTGTGTGTCTCTCTTTCTCTCTCTCTTTAAGCTTTATATCCGCTGCTAAACAATCTCTGAAAAAGGTTCAGAACTGATCAACATCAGGTTCTGAACTTAACTTAAGCTTTTGAGAAAGAATTTTAAAAATCTCCCCACACACAATTCAACCCCCCCCCCTTCTTGTGTGTTTTTCTCACCTTCAGATATATGCTTAACATAAAGGAATAATAAACGTATATATGTCAGGCAAGACACATCAACAATTATCAAATATACATTTAAATAAACAAGTCTGGTTACATAACCCAACATTTATATCACATTCATATTCAATTATAATCTCAACCACCATTTTCAATCATATATCAAACACTCAAGATTCATCAAGTATCATCAATTCATTTACAATTCAATCACAATCACAAGAACTCATCAATTAAGCATGTACCACCTTAATGCACAAATTCACGTCAAAACATTACCAAACATGACTTCTATGAATGTAATGCGCCTAACACGACTCTATATGTTTTACGGTACCCCCACCGATGAACTCCTCGAGATCTAAAACCCCGCAATGAATTCACCATACAATCGTCAATGAAATCCCCGAGATCTAAAACCACGCAATGAAATCACTATACCACCACACCGAACTGACTTATGAATGCATGGACCCACAAAGAGACTCAACAATGCTCGCCAAACATACTCATCATTTGTTATACAATTCACTCCGTCATATAACATATCATCACCAAATTATCACATAACGCATTATCAAATCACTAAGGCCACACATCAAGTCAAGAAATCAAACATCGCATGATCATCAATATCATCATCAATATCATGTATAAACAGCAACACATCACAACCATCACAACATCAAGTGTTTACAATCTTCAACATTCTCATAATTCAAGTTTCATGATTTAATCACACAAACTACACCAAATATCATTAAAGATCGCAACTTCATAATCACCTACTCTTTTACTAACTCTAAATGATTCCTTAGACTTGTTGTTAATTTTAAGGATGTTTCAAGATTCATTGAAAAAGTATGCGGAAGTTTCACGAAAAATGTGTCATGACCTATGTGTAGTATTTTGATCATAACTCAAGTTCTAGAAATCTAAATGAAGTCCAACCAACGACAATTGAAATATAACATCCATATCTACAACTTTCATGTTTACATCGAAACCCAGTTCAAAACAGAAACTAGTGACAAAAGGGACATAACAGCAAAAGTTGTTGCTGTCAGTGGTCGCTTCGGCTACGGGAATCACTCAAAACTCGCCAAAAAATCCCATTTTTGATCCCCATCAACCCAAAATCAATTTACAGATATTAACCATGATCAATACACTCAAATTGAACAATGGTTACACAACAAAACATCAATTAATATGGATTTCACAAGATTTTCGATTAATTTTCAAAGTTCGTCTCAAATACCCATTTTTTTCCCAAAACAACTTAAAATCTCAAACAGATTTGTACAGCAACAATTCCAATTTTCTAATCACATCAACATGTTCATAAGCACTTAATTAACAACATAAATCAACTTAAAATCAATTATGTCAATAATTCATTCAAATTCACCAATTTAAGCAATTGTCACATAAACAACACCAACCACAATCCCAATTTAACCCAAACAATATAACCTCATAATTTTATAACCCAGATACATAATCATACTCGTAATCAAACATGAATCTTATTCCAAGGGCTATGTCCAAAAAAAAACTTTTTACTATGTTGCCAAAAATATTTATTTTTTAAATATGTTACCAAAGAAAAAAGGATTTTTACTAAAAAAAAATACTATTATTTTCTTTTCTGCAAAAAGAAAATTATAAATATTATCCGAAAGCTTCAAAATGTCAGCAAGCAGAAGCAGAGACGTGTTTATAAAATGTGTGGATAAAAACTCAATGTCATGATTTCATCGTAGCCATAGAAAAATAAAAAACCCTTTTTATCAATTTAACATTCTGCTCCTTAACATAACATTCACAAACTCTAAGCATGCAATCCATGGCTGTAACCACAACAACATTGAAGCTCTCACTGTTCTTGACTCTTATCTCTGTTTCATTATCGTGTATTCTTTCATATGACATTCCACCAACATGCAAACGCATAGAGTGTCCCAACTATGATGTCATAGAAGCTGGAAATGGCTATGAAATCAGACGTTATAATTCGTCTGTTTGGATTTCCAATTCTCCTATTCAAGACATTTCTCTTGTTGAAGCTACCAGAACTGGTTTCAGGAGGTAATTTATTTCAATTTTAAATTACTTTTCTACTTGAGTCTTTTTAGTAATATAGTTATTCTAACATTGTCGACCAAACTGCGATTGAGCTCAAATGATTAATAAATTACACGAAAAAATGAATTGTTGAGTTTGATTTTTTTAATTAGTAATTAGTGTTATTCTGAAAAGCCAAGATAATACCATGATTCATGTTATAAAGAGTGACATCCATCAACTTACACGTTTGTTTGTAACAATGAGTTAGACCGAAAATAAAAATCTAATAGGTGACAAAACTGATACTCCCTCTGGAATGAAAGTCTATATATGAAATATAAACAAAAGTGGTAGTTGAAGAGTTGATGTATTTGGTTTAAAATTTAGTCTACAGCATAAATTTGGTTTAAAACTACATTTTTGCTTATATTTCTTTTCGGAGGGAGTGTTAGCGAAAATATATATGTTTGGATCTTTAAATAATATTTTTTTGGGAGACACACCACATACAAGGTGTGCTTATGGTGTCAAGCCATGGATTTTAATCAATTCAATTTTACAAAATCAAAATTTAACCATGTTCATCAAATTATCACCCAAACACACATGAAATGGAAGAAGTGAAATATAACTTATTGAAACTTTTAACTTGCATGTTTGATTGAAAAAACTAAATGTGTGTTTGCTTCTACTGTGATTAAAATTGATTTTAAATAAATTGATTTTATTTAAAGCAAGCTTATTGTTAAGTGGTTTATGTTTGAAATTTGAATACACATAAAAGGGAGTTGAATAATAAGTTTTAGTGTGGAAATCATGTTTGGAGTTAAAAGATACAAATCCTAGCTTCAATTTTAATTGACATCATCCAAACATGTCATCAAAATAAACTGTGTCTGGTTATTAATTTGACTCTTCCCACTGTGAAACGAAACACACACTAAACCTATGAATATGGTTATTAATTTCTTCTACAGTGCAAAAAGTGTTGATGAATTGTGCTTATGGTGGTGTATTCTCTAATCCAAAAAGTTAACTAAACTTGAGGACCTATTTTTTTTCTTCTTTTTATCAGGCTATTTGATTATATTCAGGGTAAGAACAGCTACCAGCAAAAAATTGAGATGACAGCACCTGTTCTCTCTGAAGTCTTACCAAGTGATGGACCATTTTGTGAGTCCTCATTTGTTGTCAGCTTTTATGTACCAAAAGTGAACCAAGCAAATCCACCTCCTGCAAAGGGTCTTCATGTTCAAAGATGGAAAAATGTGTATGCAGCAGTTAAACAGTTTGGTGGATTTGTCAAAGATACAGACGTTGGTGAGCTAGCTGCAGCGTTGAAGGACAGTATTGCTGGTACTAAGTGGTCTTCTGCTATTGAACAAAGCCATAGAGCTGGTCATGCTTCAGTTTACTCTGTGGCTCAGTACAATGCCCCTTTTGAATACGATAATAGGGTGAATGAAATATGGTTCTTGTTTGATTTGGAAAATGGATTGCATTCTATGTGAATGTACCAGACAAGAAACCATTCACAAATTCCAAATAGTATGTTATGTAAGTTTTCATTGTGAAAGAAATAAGTAGAATGCAGTTTGATGTGTTACTTAAGACATCTTGTTGACTTTGATAAATAAAGTGCAGGCTGAAGTGTTTGACAATGCTTTCAGCTTGACTTTTTGGTTCATGTAACGTTAAACTTTTTTAGTTGGTTACACTTGCAAAATAAATTCATTAGGAATTGATATGGCTGTTTAATTGAGTGTGTGATACTTCTAAGTATTTTAAAAGAATGGATTTGATAAATGTGAGTTCAAATAAACATCATTACCCAATTTCATATACTGGTGCCTTCTGTATGTGCATTGTATTTGCAGAAATTTGGAGTTGTGGAGACTCTCCTTTACTTTTCATAAACTTCGGAACTAATACTTCCCTTAAGCAAACTAGAATTTCTAAAATGATATAGTTTGAATTTCAGGTTTGCCTTGTTGACATAGGAATAAGGTAAAGGAAACATTCCCCTTCAATGACAATAATTCATAAGTGTTTTGGATCATAGAGGGTTGAAATATCTTTATTAATGCTGCCTTGAAATCTTTCCGAATGGAATTCTAGGAACATCATTCCCACCATTGGTACCAAATGTGAGACATTCCTTCTGTCATTTATTCCCTTCAATTCAATATCTTTCAGCAATATATTTGTCCAACCGAACGCATGATCACCACCCTCAAATATTGAAGTGGCAGGTTTTCTCCAACTTTTATATGGGAGTCTGCGTTGTCGCAACTATAACTCTTCAATACTCGTTATAACTCTATCTGTTTCAATTAATTCTCTCGACTTCTATGTGAATATTCAAATTTTTCAGGTTCAAGAATCCTCCTTGACTCTTAAATTTCTTCTCTGGTCGCTAGATATCCTTCATACGCATGCTCCGAAAGTTCAGTTTGTTCTTCCATCCTTTTTCTGGTCACGACCGTTAGTATGTCTAATACCAATGATAAATATTGGTTGGTATTCACTCCTTAACTAAATAATACTAGTTATAATTTATTAATAAAACTCATGGAATAATCTTCTCACAAAGTTAGGTTACAAGGCGAATATCAAATATACAACAAATTAAGGAAGCATGATTCAAACATCTTCAAACATGATTTTCAATCCAAATGGAACAATTTATGGATATTACAATTTATGCAGACGGATGTGGGCCCCATGATTTGGCTGCAAAGAAAGAATAGTAGTTGGAGCATGCTTATAGTCTGCAGAAAGGTCAAATGAGAAATTTTGCAGAAGTAGTGACAATACTACTTTGGCTTCCAATAAGGCAAAGTTTTGGCCAATGCATGTTCTAGGACCCCATCCAAATGGGAAAAATGAAACTTGGCCTTTTGTTGCCTTTGCAATTCCTCCAGAGAACCTTTCTGGTTTAAACTCTTTTGCATCATCACCCCATATACCACAGTCATGGTGAACCAAAAGTATTGGTATGGAAACATTTATTCCTGCAGGTAGTGACAGGTTTCCAAGTTTTAAATTTTTTTGAACAGCTCGAACTAAGAAAACTGTTGGTGGATATAACCTCAGAACCTCGTATAAAACCATGGTCACCTATGGAAAAAATGTTATGGTATAAGTTAGCAACAAAAAAAGTTATTATCATGTTATAAGGATACATATGTCCTTCATTCATATAAATATATCAACTTTTGACTAGTTCCTGCAAAAACTTTCTTAAAACTTCCATCCCCAACATATTTTATATTAACAAATTTAGTTCTTGCTTTTTAACTATAGTGACACACGTCTAACGTAAATACACATGGTAAGTACCATGTGGTTTTTTTTTATTTTTTATATTGTGCCATTGTTGAGGCCTTTTGTGGAGACCTTAATATATCTTAAAGGTCTCGACGTCATGTCATAAAGAAAATCACATGGCAAGCTACATGAACTTCTTTTAGACAAATGTCATTATAGTTAAATGTTGGTAATCCCACCTTAATTGCGATCTGCCCCTAATTGTCTTGTGTTGGCTTGTCTTTGAGGGGGTGGATTTAGTCTCCCATCAATTAGATATGACGCTTGATAAGAGTTTATAAAAAGGTGACACTCCTCACCTTACAAGTTGGTTTTGTGGGGTTGTGTTAGGCCCAACCATGATTTCTAACATGGTATCAGAGCCTATCTAAGATCTACTGTTGTCGCAATTCCGCATTGCCACGTTCCATGCTCATTTGGCCTGAGCGTGAGGGGATGTGTTGGTAATCCCACCTTAATTGCGATCTGCCTCTAGTTGTCTTGTGTTGGTTTGTCTTTGAGGGGATGAGTTTATAAAGAGGTGGCACTCCTCACCTTACAAGCCGGTTTTGTGGGGTTGTGTTAGGCCCAACCAGAGCCTCTTCAAGATTCATTGGGCAGGCCCAACCACGATTTCTAGGATAGTATCAGAGCCTCTTCAAGATCCATTGGGCCACCTGCTATCAGGTTTCCGCTAGGGGGCAATCCTCACCTCACAAGCCAGTTTTGTGGGGTTGTGTTAAACCCAACCACGATTTCTAAGATTAAATAATGATGACTAAATTTGATATCAGAAAATATGTGAGGATGAAAGTTTGATGGAAGAAATGTGTGATACATACAATTTGAAGTTGACCTAACCCAGCATGATTTGGATTTTGTTTTCCAAAAACTTGCAAAACTTCTTGCCTTGCACGTGCTTGCCATTCAGGATACCTAGCCAATAACACCATTGTCCAAACTAACAACGATGAGGTGGTCTCTTGTCCTGCAATGTAGAATTGCTTGCATTCTTTAACCAGTTCATCGTAAGTCATTCCAGCTGTTTTACTTTTTTCATGCCCTTGAATTTCAAGGTTATTTGATTCCATAAGTAAGCCTAATAAATCATCATTGGTGGCTTCTCCATTCTTCATGGAATTCTCTCGTATTTTAATGATACCATCAACTAAATCATAAATCTCTCTATCGATTTCCTTCATCCTCTTGTAGGAACTTGTAGGTAGAAACCTAGAAACACATTATATATCAAGTGATGTTAATTATGAGGGAATTAATGTATTAGCTTATGAATTTCTAACTTACATAGACTATTAATCTAACAACTTGAACTCTACTCCTAGCACACCTAAACCACATTTTTGTCTTACCATTTCATTGGACTGCGTGTATGCCCCGTATTAAATAGAATATGCCCCTGCAATCTTATAAGATCAAATATTTTTGACCCTGCTACATAGCTGCTACCAAATGCTGTTCTAGAAATCGCATCACTCGTCAAGTTTTGAATGAAAGGAAAGACATCAATCTCACATGATCCATCTGATGTCAACATTTCCTTCCATGTGGTAATCATATCATGGCTGCTTTGAATAAATGCTGGTAGCATATTCTGTCAATAAATTAGGCACGAAACATATCACATTAGGAAAATAAAAAATAGGTTAAATTACCAAAGATTTTTTAAGTTATTTAATTGTAATAAAATGGTCATTTAAGTTTTTTTCGTACCAATTAGGTCCTTTAAGTTATTTAACCGTAACAATTTGGGAGTTTTCAGATCTAAAAAATGTTAGGTATTCCGGATCTAAAAATTACAATTAAATAACTTGAAGGACCTAAATATTACGAAAAATACTTAAAAGACTAAATTTTTACAATTAAATATCTTAAAAACGTAAGTGGTATAAGAAAAACTTAAAAGACTAACTTATTATAATTAAATGATCTCCGGTGTAATTTAACCTAAAAAATATAATTCGATTATGAAATATTATAAATGAAAGAAATATCGATCCATACTTTTAATTTATCAATGTGAAATGCAGGGTTTATAATCTTTCGATGTTTAGCCCATTCTTCACCCTCATAACTTGTTAGACCAACGAACAAAAACTTAGCAATGGAATTGAACTTTGGTTTGGTGAAGTCATGCATCTTGTTAAACACTTGTTTGATTTGTTCTGTGTCCGTGATGACCACCTTTGGTATTCTACCTTCCCATAAAAATGAGCTCTTGCCTACACATCAATTATTTATTAGCAATTTTTCCAAAAGACTTAGGAACTTACGGAAGACTTACCTTACATATTCCAAATCAGCATCATTTTGAATGAACACGTAGTATCTTTCTAGATAGTTTTGTTTGAGAAATTTTAGGATTTGTCCTTTTGTTAGACCCACACACAAGCTTCATATGTGGCAGCCAAGTAAATCATATCTTAGCACATCACATTGATTCCACATAATAAATGCTACAACGTCACTATACAATTGCCACGTCAACATCACCGTTAAAAATTGCATGACAACTAGACAGAGGAACCAAAATTGTGTAATTGAAAATACAAAGAACTAAAATTGCAAAATTAAAAAGAAAGGACCAAAATTACAGATTTATCATAGAGGTATGCTATTTGAACCCAAATTTTGGTGACACCATATAGAACAATTGAGGTTTTGAAAAAAATTTATGAAAACAAATTTTTTGTAAGAGTTGAACCGTGCACCAAATGCTATTACAACACATGTTTTACCACGCGGCCACCTAAGTTTCTGCTGAAATGATCTTGCTTCCAAAATTAATATGCAATATTTATGCTATTTTCTCATTTCTTCTCTCTTCCACATTTTTTCCCTATACTAATGAATTCTAATTATAATTAATTAAATTGAAGCATCACTCCCTCCACGTTCCTATTATAGAACCATTATTACCGCGGTAACTACACCATGTTATTATTAACTTCCCACTAAACTTCATCCACTTTTCCTCTCATTATCTCACTATATATATATATTATTCTGGTTTGGTCTCTATGCATTCTTCTTCTTCTTCTCATTTTTTAGAGGCTCTGTAAATTCTTCTATGCATTGCCTTTGGTTACCGTTCATTAAGTTTTCAATGTATGTATAGTTCATATTATCTCTATAATCCTTTGCTTATGCTTTGTAAAACTTTAACTGTTTTAATGTTTCTCTCCACCCAATTGTGATTTCCCTTTCACCTTTCCACCAATAAAATTCATAATTTTCAATGGTTTGAAATTACTTTTTGTGGATCTCATTGTGTCTTTTGTTTTCTTAGTTTGAACTTGCAGGTTGTGTTTTTAAAAGCCTCAAAGTGAATATGAAATATTTTAGTGGCGCCTCAGTGTGATATTGTAAGATTATTCCCTATTTTTTTTTACCATTTTTCTTTTAACATATTTGTTGTTTTTGGAAATCAGATTCATAATATTGACAGTATATATGAAAGCTCGAAAAGGTCAAACTTATTCTACAATGGAGCCTTTCACATGTACCACACTGATTGCATGATGGCAATATATCGGATCCTGGAGCACACCTTTAATAATTTTGATTACCATAGTGACCAGTTTTGTGATATTAGATTGTTTTAAACTTCGGTTGTAATATGTTTGTACAATACCCATTTATTTCATCTATTATTTTTGAGTTAATCATTGTATTTTTTTAATTGGATTGATTAAGTGTAACTAACATTGTAAAGATGAAAACCTTTTCTCAGTTTTTTATGATTCTACTACATGAGAAACACATAATGGTATGCTTTTTAAGCTCTTCTTTTTTATATTTTTATAAATTGTTGTCAATTTTTCGAACCAAAAAAGATGATCTGCCACTAGCTTTCTCTAGAAATGAGAAATTCTTTTCTATAATTTCTTATGAGACATTTTTTGGGATTATAAAAATATATGATTTCAGGCTATAATATACGAGTTTAAGCTAGCTAGAATTTCCTCTTAGAGAAAATTTTAAATCCAAAAGGATTATAAAAATATATGTATCATAAGAAATTCTATAAGAAAAGGTTTATGTTACTAACATTGTAAAGGAAAAACCTTTTCTTAATTTTTTATAATTCTATTGCATGAGAAACACATAATGACATGCCTTTTAACCTTTTCATATATCTAATTTTTAGTTATAAATTTTTTTATGAAAAAACTCTTACTAGAGATCAAACCAGATATCATATGCTACTAATTCACAACTCTTACCACTAGGGCACTGATGTTTTTGATGAAATGTGATTGCTTCACTTTTATATATTCAACACAAATCTCGGGTCCTCTTTCTTTCAATCTCACAATCCCTAAATCATTTCTCACTCAATTTTGTCTCTCTCACTATCATGCAATTAAACTTTAACCCTAATACCGCCCTTTTTGGCAGACCTTATTAATTTTTATAAAAAAAAAAAAAGTCTGCAAGGAATTAAATCAGGTAGCTCATGACAACACTTTAAATCTTTTATCACTTTTACTGAAAGAATGTTGCTTCCAAAATGAATATACCGTACTAAAGGTCATTTTTTTTTTACATTTTTTTAAAGTCATTAACGCTATTGCAGTTCCTTTTTATTATTATTTTTTTTCTTTCAGTTACACAAAGGAGTTCATGTTCATTATTTTTTTCTTTCTTTCGATTACTACATAACAGTTCCTTTTCATTTTTATAGACTTAATAGCCTTTGCGGTTAGAACCAATTTATTGGTGAAGACTTTTGTATATATACATTTTTCTTTTGATTTGTCATTTTTATTGCAGTCCATCTTTTGTTTTTGTTGCTTTTTGAAGTAGTTTGATAACATAATACTGAATGTAACTATAAAAATAATAATATAACCAATTTGATAGTTATATATGAAACTCTACAAAAACTAGTGCATCGCACGGGTTAGAGTCTAGTTAATAAAATAGAAGCCAAGTTGACCTAGACGATCATAGTGTCACATGGTGTGTTCTTCCCTAACTTACCCACCAACCAAATAAAAATAGAAAAATGTTAACTAAAGGTAACTTTTATGAAAATTTGTGTAATAAAATGCATTAGAAATTGAATACTTTGACCTTTTTAAAGAATAATTATTTGATTTAGAATGTTTAAAGAGTGTCCCGAAGACACTCGTTAACAAGACCTATAAAAATAAGCCTTTATTAGTGAGGTCAATTGTATTTATGTGATTAATGTTCATTACTTGGATAAATTACCCATTATTTTTTCATGGATAACTTAAGTGTCACAGTTCTTTAATCATATTAAGGAGATCAAGAGTGTATTTAAATTATAAAAAATTAATCAATAAATTGTCTCTGTCAAACATGATCAACCAATGGGGTTGGGTAACTCATTTGATTTGAGCTAAATGATAAAGATTATGAGGTCCTATGTTGAAACCGGAAGAAAGAAGGAAAAAAAAACATATTGAACCAGACTTCTTTAATTTATCCTAGGAATTGGATGGTTAAGACTAACAAAACAGGACTGTGTGAACTTTTTATAAAAAAATGTTATCTATATAACTAAAAGTTAGGAGATTAGCAGGTTTTAGGCTATTTATACCTTTGCCGGAAGAATTAATGGAATGAAAAGCTTGAAGAAAGATATAATATAGCAGTGTAGGATAAATTATCTGTGTTATTTATCCTCGTGAAGGCTACTGGCTTCGCAGAAGGTGAGTTTAATTTTCCTTGTAAATTGTGTTCGTGCATGCGAATATTATTATTTTGGCAACTAATGGGAAATGATTAGTGTGTTTGGTTCAGCGGTGGAGAGAATTGATTTTAATAGAATTGAGTTTGACAAAATTGGAAAAGTACATCAGCCACCAAAATGAAAAAGAAGATCATGGGTAATTTGGGAAAGTACATCAGCCACAAAAAATTGAATTCCCAAATTGCTTTTGAGTTGCCGCAAAAGCTCCAATTTGTGGCTACTAGCAGACCGCAGACGTGAGTTAGGGGGGTTGAATCAAGTTTCGCTGAATCACTTTTTCAGTTATCCAAACACCACAAAAATAGCAAAACTGCGTTTGAATGCTCCAGACTCACGTTTGAACCCACAAAACGTTTGGTTACACGTTTTGTCAAACTCTGGAAAATTCCACGACAAATAATTTGCTAGAAATGACACTACTCTAATAAAATTTGCTTATAAAAAAATAAAAGTTAACATATAATAAAGAAAAATAAAAATATTGTGTTCAAGTAAAACATATGCCTATAAATATATACCGTATTTCTGGACAGTTTGGTGTACGAATGAAGAGATCTGTGGCGCAACATCGTTGGAGAGATGAAATGGTTTGGATTTGGCTTCATGTTGCATCTTCAACATATACGTTTGCTTTGAGCTGAACAACTTGTACGAATCTCCTTGAAGACCTTGTGCTCTTAGAAGTTTTTCCAACCTCTTTGGTTTCAACCACAAAGAATTCAGCTTCTGGAAAGCCCATAAAGGAATAATAGCAATTATGACTGTAAGAATCCAGAAGGTAGCAGGTGAAAGTGCCTCCATAGTTGTGTTCCTTTTGACTTTAGAGATATGATGGAGAAAATAAATTTTGGATTTTGAGCAACTATATATAATACTCTCTCCGTCCCTTTTTATAGGAGTAGTTTACAAAAATCACGTGTATTAAGAAAAGTTGTTGGAGTAATAAAATTGTCTCAAATGTGTGTGACTATTACTAGATTACCCTTAATTAAATATATATTAAATGTTAACTTTTCATATACCAAGACAAATTGATAGTATTAATAAGGGGTATATTTGGAAAAAGAGTAATCAATGCATCTGGGAATTTGTATATGATCTTATATTTAGGGACAAAACTTTTTTGTAAACTACTCCTATAAATAGGGACGGAGGGAGTATTGCTATTAGTTGTCTCTTTATTTACTATTCTTTTTTTTTTACATTACAATTACATGTGTGGAGACCAAAGTAAGATTCAATTGGAGTTGAACCAGAACCATGCTGATAAGGCAACTCTTTTTCAAATACGTTTTATTATATACTTATATGATACTCCACAAATACACATGAAAAACTTAGAAAATAATTTTCAAATATGTATTCTGAAAAAGATGAAGGATAAAAAAGTGAAACAATGTCGTGAGAATTCAATTTAGATATATATGATTCAATTTAATATCTGAATTAGTAGATTTATCTCACATTGAACCAAACATAAAAGTTGTTTTTTGGAAGAAAGTATCGGTATTTAATACGTATTCTGCACTGATACCTACTTGATACACCCCGATACGTATTGAGAGAATATCCAAAGATTAAATTTTATTTTTTAAAAAAACAATTGTCCGATACTTTTCAGATACATCAGGGATACGCGGGGGATAAGCGGTGGAAAATCGATACACGCGGATACTTGAGGTTTATGTTATTTTTTGGATATATAAATAATGGTGTTCTCTTTTTGGGATATATCATATATGCAATTGACTAATTGTCACTTTTTTTATTATCAATATTACTTATATTTATATTTTTTTTGTTGTTGTCCGCCGTCTGTTTTGTGTCCTTTTGTTTGTTTGAGAATGCTGTTATTGTTGATTGTCGTGTGAAGGAAATTTTATTGTTGTATCTTATCGTTTTTCTATATGTGTTTGCTCTAGTTTTTGCGTCTATTTTTTGTTTTTGAGTTTTAGCTCATGTATTTTGAGTTTTATTATGTAGTTTAAATATAATTTTTTATTAAAGTATCCGACCACATCATATTTTAAATTTTAAATTTTTTTTATATCGATACCATATCGTATTATGAGGTATATGAGCTTCGGTCACAAACACACATTGTGCTGAATGCCCATTTTGTAGCTGCTCACAAAACGTCGAGGTGGGGCACGCATTATCTCGTTTCTCAATACAAATTATTGTGTTTGTGTAAAGACAGAGATGTCTTGTCTGATGTCACCATTTAAGTTAAAGTGAAAAACTAATAATTTAAGATGAGCATAACTAAAATGTTATAGAAGATATTTTCCTTTCTTGTCGGCATAAGGACTTGAATGTGCTTGATCGAATTGCATGTACCGGGATTCACTTTGTTTGAATTGAAATTTTTGAATTGGTCTGCTAAACATATAGAAGAGTTTATGTTCTTTAAAAAAAAAATATATATATATATAGAAGAGTTTAGGTTGATAGAATTGATTTGGTTTTAGACTAAGTCTATGTTTGGTTACCCGGTGAAAACAATTAGATGTGCGTTCTACTCATCAAACGCGATTTCAACTTGTTTGGTTCTCCTCCCACACTCTACCGCCGTCGTACGTTTCCATGTTCAAAATCGATTCTGAAAGAAGCTGCTATTCCTAACTTCTTGAAATTGAGTCTCTCTACCGCGGAAGTACACAACATCATTTGTCTATTTTGCCCTTAATTCTCATCACTTCCTTTCACATACCTCTTTATATTTGACAAATCTCTTCACCTACTTGCCAAATCTGTTACTCCATCTCCGTGCTGATTGTTGTCTGCGTGGTTTTTTTGTTGCTGTGAAGTTTTTTTTTTGTGTTGCAGAAATCTCAAAGAACAGGGTTGAAGAAAACACTATTGTGGGAGGAAACGGTGGTTTTTGGACTCTTTGTTTTCTTGCTCCTGCCCATCAAAAAGCCTTTCTTAATAATAGCTTTTTAATAATTTATACACAATTGTATATTAAATAATGAAACGTAAAATTAGATAACTAACTAAAATTTCTTCAAAAAAAATACTAGAACTACGTCAAAAAAAAATAACTAACTAAAAATGGAAATGAAGATCCACCGGACGAATGGCTAGTAGTGGGAAGTACAGGGGAGACGAGGTAAAAGAAAATAAATGAAATCTGTTTCAAATGCACCATATGAGGAACCTATTTTGGTCATTTACATAACCAAAAGCAATTTTGACACAAAATATTCAAACAACATATTTCATACAAATCACTTCTGTTGTAAAGATATCCAAACATAAATCATTTTTCATTCAACTTACTTTTAACCAAAATCAATTTTGTAAAATCAATTCCACCAAAATCAATTCTCGCCACCGCATGACCAAACACATGCTAAAAGTGATTTCTATTTGACTCTACACCTTCACAATCAAATTTTGATCCCCTAAAAACGTGCAACATATAATATAATATAGGCTTAAATATGTATATAGTCCCTGCAAATAGGGCTCATTTGAATTTTAGTCCCTGTACTTATTAATCTTTCCAATTTTTCCCTGTAATTACTAATCACTTGAACTTTGGTCCTAATTACTATTTTTTGCCCATGTGTCAAGTATTTAGTGACGTGGCGCCTACATGGCATCAGCTGACTGGGTAATCACCAAGCTGACTCAGCTTCTGACACATGAAGTTACGTTTTTGCCCTTTGTGAATACTGACTCTGTAAAAAGACGAAATTGCCCCTGACTTTCTTCAACTCTTCTTTCATGCCCAGAACTTCTTCTTTCTTTCTCATTTCTTCTTCCTTCTGTCTTCTTCCTTGTTACAAGAACCCTAATTTCACTAACCCAAATCGAGTTCGAATTTCTCAGTAACACCATTAACAATCATCGATTCGTTAGTTCGTTCGTTCGTTCGTGACTGTTGGTATTGTTTTCGCAGGTTTGTTGTTATTGTTGTTTCTCGAAATGTGAAAAACCTAAATCTGATGTTGCTGCGTTTTTTTTTGTTTTATATTTCTGAATGAAATGTTGCTGCCTTTTTTTTGTCCAGTTATGGATACTGTTTCTGTTGCATTTCATTATGGAGGTAGATTTACCAGGGACTGGTTGATATGTTATACAGGAGGGGAGGTAAAAAAGTTTGAAGGTTTAGACCTTGATAAATGGTGTTTTTTTGAAATATGTGGTATTGTAGAAGAGGATCTAAAAGTTAAAAAGGGGTATAGGTTATGGTGGATGCCTGATTATGATGTAAATTTTAGGATTCTTAAGGTAGATGAGGATTGTCATGAGATTAAGGATTATGCTGTGAAGGGAAATAAGGTAGTTAACATTTTTATTGAGCATGATGTAGATGAAATTAGTGGGCTGGTGGACATTCCAAACTGTGTTACTGTTAGTGAAGTGGGCAAAGTTCTGAAGTTGAGGCCAATGACAAGGGAAAAAGTCTTGAGAAGGAAAAAGGAGTTGACAAAGGAAAAGGAGTATTGATGAGTTCTGAAGAGGATGATGTTGTAGAAAAAAAACTGAAAATGAGGTTTCAGGTAGCAGTGAAGATGAGGCAGATGGTGTATACTTTGATGACAGTGAGGATGATAGAGCATTGGGACTTGATGATGGGTTTGAACCATATGATATAGCTCCTTTGGATATGAATGAAAGTAGCTCCTTTGGCCTGAGGTGGAATGTGAGGAGATGCTTCCACCAGTGTTTAAAAAAGGGCCTGGGAGACCAAAAAAGTTGAGGAGGAGGGAGCCTAGTGAACCCTGTCAAACACAAGGAAAGTATAGCAGAGCTGGAACAAGATACAAATGCACAACATGCAACAAATTTGGTCACAATAGCAAGGGATGCAAAAGTAAGACTGTTGACCCTGAAGCACAAAAGAGGAAGGTAATTTATTTCATATTTAGCATAAAAATTCGTTTGAATAACAATTTCATATTCTGATTCAGTTTATGTTTCTATGACAGAGGAAACCATAAAAAAAACAACATAACAAGAAAATGTAAGTCAAAGTGAAGACCAAAATCAAGTTCAGACTCAAGTTCAGACTTAAGTTCAGACTCCAGTTCAGACTCAAGTTCAGACTCCAGTTCAGACTCAAGTTCAGGCTCCAGTTCAGGATCCAAGTCAGGTTCAAAGTGAAGGTCATGGAGTACAAAGTTCACAAGGTTCAGCAATGTCTATGATGGCAGATGAAGTAGAAGAACATGTAAGCAAGAAGAGAAAGGTTGTTAAGAGTTCTCATGTTGGCCCTCCTAGATTCAATCCTCCAAAACAGGTCAATCCACCAAAACAGCCACCCAAACCATCTGTAGCTTTTATGAAAACGTTTGTTAAACCAACTTCAACCATTTCCACAACAGTTGCAAACCAACAAGCACCCCTACAAGCACCTTCAAGTTTAAAAAAACCAAAAACTATCATTGAACCATTTGCATCAATACACACCATAGTCCAAACTGGTAGAAATTCACACACAATCGTTACACCATCTGCAAGAGTACACACAGTTGTACATACTCATCCAAAAACAATGAATGGTATTAAACCAAGTGCAAAAGTCCTAACCAATGTTAAGAGTCGCACCAACTCTGAAATAACTGTGAAACCAACAGCAGATGTGAGCACAACAGTCAACACAACAGCACACTCAAAAACCTTTGTTAAACCATATACCATTGTGAAAACCATTTGCCAACCTGTCCTTAAATCTGTTCCACCAAAACAAGGAAAGACAGATTCTAAAAATCTTGACTTATCTAAAATGAGGAGAAGTGGTAGGAATGTTTGGAAAGCCAATGCTAACAAGAAAGGGCCAGGAAAAAATATGGATGACCCAATTAAGATAGATGATGATTGTGATGATTCTGAGAAGGTTGTTGACAACATCTATGTTAATGTAAATTATGAATGCTTGCCTATTTCATTTTGATGTATATATTGTTAGAATAAGACTTCAGACTCAGAAGCAGAACCTCAGACTCTGTCTTCAGAAGCAGAACCTCAGACTCTGCCTTCAGAAGCAGAACCTCAAACTCTGCCTTCAGACTATTAGCACATAAAGAATAAGAGGATAATACCACTTATGTTAATAAAAATATGAATGTTTCTCCATAAACACCACAATCACATTTCACAATCACATTTCATTCTTACAAATTTAACTTCACAATCACATTTCAACCAATACATTACATATTGTCACATTACAAATTGAAATACACCTTCATTTGACTCAAGTTCACATTACATAAACATCACAAACATGATACATAACCACAATCACATTATAGAAGACATTACAGTACTAATACTTTTCCACTTAATTCACTACTTTTTGGCATAACATACAACAAAGATCACTCAGCTAACTATAACAAACAACTTCAACCATTCCACCTTCTTCTTCTCTTGCACCAATTTTAACTTCCACTTGTCTTTCTTCTTCTCCCAAATTCCTTGCATAACATCAACACAATTACATTGTTTGGTTTAGGCTCCACATTTGACATTCCTTGCATAACATCCCCTTCTTTCGACGAATCGTCCTTTGACTGCTCAATTGATACATTTGATGGCACTGCAACCATAGGCCTTGTACAAGGACCAAGTTGGTCATCCCACATAAACAAATCACATTTTCGTTTTTTCTACATTAACAACAAACCAAACATTTAAATTAACAAAAGCATGATATTAAGCATTATCAAGTACAACCAACTTCAAATTACTACACACTCACCTGCCAATTGTGACACCTCCAAAATCTACGCCCCTGGTTCTCTATAGTGTTAGCAATGTATATGACCATAGGCTGTTGACAGTAGCACATAGGAAGCATTCCACGCGAAGTCTCCAATTCCTCAAGTTGGTAGTGCTTAGCAGAAGGCGAGTAATGGGTGGATGAAGTTCCAGTCGACATGACCAGACGTGTGCTTTAAACCGTAAACTGGGTGGGTGGATGAAGTATTGGGTTGATGATTGCGAATTTTTGAAGCACGAAAACAACTTATACAACCACGAATCGATGATTGTTAATGGTGTTACTGAGAAATTCGAACTCGATTGGGTTAGTGAAATTAGGGTTCTTGTAACAAGGAAGAAGAAAGAAGGAAGAAGAAATGAGAAAGAAAGAAGAAGTTCTGGGCAGGAAAGAAGAGTGGAAAGAAGAAGTTAGTGAGAAATTCGAACTCGATTAGGTTAGTGAAATTAGGGTTCTTGTAACAAGGAAGAAGAAAGAAGGAAGAAGAAATGAGAAAGAAAGAATAAGTTCTGGGCAGGAAAGAAGAGTTGAAGAAAGCCAGGGGCAATTTCGTCTTTTTACAGTCAGTATTCACAAAGGGCAAAAACGTAACTTCATGTGTCAGAAGCTGAGTCAGCTTGGTGATTACCCAGTCAGCTGATGCCATATAGGCGCCACGTCACTAAATACTTGACACATGGGAAAAAATAGTAATTAGGACCAAAATTCAAGTGATTAGTAATTACAGGGAAAAATTGAAAGGATTAACAAATACAATGACTAAAATTCAAATGAGCCCTATTTGCAGGGACTATATAGATATTTAAGCCTATAATATATAACATGTTGCATGCTTTTTAACCATGTGATGTGTTCATAAAGTATAATATAGTTGCACTCTTCAATTGTGTTGTCAATTTTTCTCTTTCTAATCATGTGTTGTATTCATATTGATACGGGCAATTTTTGTTTTTTTCAGCAAATAAAATTAAATTGACAAACATCATGCACCCCAAACAATTCTGCACCACAAGACCAATCTGCAACGTAACAGCACAAGATTCCCTCGACCAACAAATTTAAGGAGTTATGTCCATTAAAAAAATGCAATGATACATAGCTAAATTCCAAGAACTGCAACATTAAATTATGAGTTAAAATCTGTTTGTTTAATAATCTCTTCGATTAATACAACGCATTAAAATTTAATTATGTGTTGTATTCATACCGGAAAATTTAATAATCTCTTCGTTTTAAATTACTCCCTCCGGTCCTTATTATAAGAAAAAAATAAAAAAACATCAAAATCAATACAATCATTAATTAATATAATTTTTTTAATATTTTTACAACTATATCCTCATAAAAAATTGTGAAGCATTAAATACATTCACAAATAATAAAAAGACAAACATTAAATTAGGGGTAGAAAAGTCTTTTAAACAATAACTACACCTTAAAAGTTGTGACATTTTCTTATAAATAAGACCAAATTTTTTTTGAAAACTTTCTTATATATAGGACTAGAGGGAATATGAGTTAAGATTTGTTGACAATAGAGATTAGTATAAGACCATTTGCAATGGTCTTGTTGAATCATACTTTCAACACATAAAGTCTTGCAATGGTCTTGTTGAATGGTGTTGAGAGGTGATGTGGAGGAGAGAGGTGTTGAAGACATTCAACACTTGTTTAAAGCCTGCACCATGACACGTGGCGCGTGTTGATTGGCTGACTGGATTTTTCTCATCTTAATAATTTGAACTCAATTATTTCATTGCAAATTAATTTTAAGTTTTTTTTTTTACCAAAATTCATGATTTTTTTTGCTCTATAAATAGAGACTTGGTTCATTTGATTTGGACAGAGAAAAAAAAATCAAGTTTTTCACTATCTTAATCTTATTATTATCTTTCTATTAGCTTTCATTTTGAAGTTTTTCACTAAAAAATAAATTGTTAAGTGTTTATTATTTTAATTTAATTATAATTGATAATTGTAATTTTATGTAATTATAAAAACAAAAATATAAAATTAAATATATGAAATAAAAAGTGGTGGGGTAGAGTGTTGAATGAAAAACCATTGGGGATGATATTTGTTGAATTATTATGTGGAAGAGAGAGAAAATGATGTGGAGTGTTGGGAATTGAAAAAATGTGTGTTGAATTGAAAAACCATTGTAAATGGTCTAACCACTTCCACCAAATCTTACCCGTTAAATAAGTTAATCCGATGGTTCCTATCTCTCAAAATTAATGCGGCACACTGTTCCTTTTCTTTTCTTCTTTTTTGATGTTGCCATCAACAAAATTTCATCAAAACGTAGATATGAAAACCCCCCCACAACAAAATGAAATTTGAATTTTAAATTATCTTCAAGAACAAAATTTAAAAAGTCTGAGAAGGCAATGAAGATTCAATTTGAAATTGTATAGTATATTATGTTTTGATTATATGACGCCACATGCAAAGTTATCCCAAATCTTGAAACCAAAAAAGCTTTTAGGATTACTGAAATTGATGTTATTGAGATAGTGTTTCAAGGCACTAATTTGCTCAAACTTGAGATTCATAAATTTCCACTTGATTGTCTAATTTCATTACACTGGTTAAGGGTTCAATAAAACCACAAATTGGTAAGATTTTACTTAATTTATGTTTTGAAATCTAAATTTTGAGATGTGTCAAATGGAAGATTTCAAATGGACACTTTGGAAAAAGATGTTCAAGTAAGAAATAATTATACAATTATAAGAGAAGAAATGAGACTATCGTCAAACAAAGTCTTCAGCAAGTTTGAGAAGCGTTCAATTAGCCTTATGAAAATAGAACGAGAAAGAAATTGCATGTACTCACTTTAGTTTTTTTTTTTATAGATTCGACAGAGCCATTGGATTGACTTAAACTAATGGATGAAACTTGGCAAGTCATTTGATTTATACCTGATGTCAACGGATCCTAACTCTTAAATTATATATCACTGACAATTTTACACAAATTAAAAAATGCAATTAACTAGTATGATACCCGTGTCAAGGAGTAATTATAAAATGTTAGTAAAAAAATTAAATTAAATTTAAAATATATTTACAAAAAAAAACATCAATGTATATTTAAGTTACTTTTCATATAAGTTAGTATAAATTATAAAGTTAATAAGGTGTATAGTTTTTGGGAAAATATTATACAGATGTATTAAGATGTTAATTTGGTTTTACATATATATATATATATGGAAAACAACAATTTTATTAATAAAAAAAGGAACATACAGTCTTCGTGAGATGAGTGGGTGGATGGGACCAAACCAAAACCACTTAAAGAGGAAAAGGAAAAGAAAATAAAAAATACAAAAAATAAAATACATAAAGTGGGAGATCAAATCAAAACCCACCAAAAAATAAAAGAAAATCGAAAATTGGACAAACCAATTAAGTCTAGAACAAAAAAGGGGTGGACAAAGTTCGACAAAACTATCTAACATTGTCTAAAACCTATATTGATTTCATGTGTGACTAAATCTGCTGTGAAATTTCCTTCCGAGTATATGAGTGCAAACGCTACCTAAATCTTGACATAGCTATAAGCTACAAAACATAAGCTTGTTTTTGTGTCTTGCCAAACAATCTTATAAGAGGTATAGTTCTGCCACTTGTTCTTAATCCTCAAAGAAATCAGGCTTCATATCTCAAGATATGTAACATTCAAGACAATCGTTCCAATAGAGGCTCTAATTGGAATTAAACCGATCACTTTCGGTGTATGGAATGCACAATATTTTTTATATTCAACGATAATTACTAAAACCATATTACCCTTACTCCATAAAATGAAATCAAAATTTTTTTGGGTAGAAAATTTATCTCAGTTACGAAATATATATAATTATAATCAGCCGCTAGTGTTAAAAATATCACCACTAAAATCTCACTTTACATATATATAATATAATATACAAATTAAATGAAAAATTAACTATCATAATTCAAACTCAACCTAGAACCCTATCCTCCTCTGTGAGTCTATAATCCCAATACAACCTTCAAAGACAACTTTGATTGGAAATCAAGGGACATTCTGCCGTAATGCAAATGCAAGTGTGCTTAATAACTTCTCATTATCCTGAAGAATTGCCAATGATGGATAAAACAGTTAATATTAAGAAATGTTAACCATTTAATATATAATAAAGCTGCTATATACCTTACCTTCCCAAACGGGACAGCTCAGGTTCTGCCAGTAGCATATCTTGCAATGGTTTTACATCTATTCTTTGATTATCAGAACTATATGAACAATATTATAGTTAATGAGAATTGAGAAACTGAATTGTGTCAGTCTGTGTTTGTGTGTCAATACATAAATGAAGTACGTGTCTTCTGAAAAACTAATTTACAGAATTAAATGTTTACATCTGGTTCATTGCATCACAAATAAATGGTAATTGTGTCAATGAAAATTAAGTGCATGTTTAAGTGTTAACAAGTAGAAATTTTTTTAGTCCAAACATAATATTTAGGTTTAAATTATTGTTCAGCTTACTTTTATGTGAAAGTACCCAATCATAAATTATTTTACATTCAGTACACTTTTAATCAAAATCAACTTGACAAATTGAATATTGGATAAACAACTTAATTTGCAACTTATAGCAAAAGCGCTTATTTCGATAAGCGCTTATGTATAAGCTATTTCTATAACAATAGATAAAATAAAGTTATATTCTTTTCGTATAAGCTACAAATTGCTTTCATTAGCTATCTTGGAGAGCTTATGAAAATAAGCTGAAAATAGCTTATGAACATGTCATAAGTTGTTTTCCAGGTTCTCAAACAGTCTCACAAGTGCTATGTCAATAGGTAAGCTGAAATAAATCAATCTAAACAGACTCTGAGTAGAGGAGAAGATTCTGACATTAAGAAATGAGAGTGAAAAGACCAGATAGAGTGGGTCGGGTAACAGAAAATAGATCAGGAAATTAGTTAAGGGAACATTGGGTGAGGTAGAGAGAAGGAGCTGGTCCTTCATTTTCCATTTCTCTGTTAATTTCACCACTCCTGTACGGATCATTTCTCCAATCCATAGCCATTTACTTTCTTTCACAGCTTCGGATATATTAGTCATTAATGGATCTTTACATGGTATCAAAACATTTGCAACCAAGTGCTAAAGAATTCTATCCTAACAATCCCTCCCTTCTTATCCATGTAACTACTCTACCCAGTGGAAAAGGGCTTTGGTTGTTATTATTGTTGTTGATCATCGTCATTTTGATGTTCTAGATAGCCAGAAAAGGAGAAAATCATACACCTAAATATTGTTCGTCAATACAAACACAACTAAATTACAAGCAAATGTCATCAACTCTTCATCATAAATGAAATGCATGACTTTGAGCATCTAACGAAATTGAAAATACGCAACAGATTCGACAAAAAAGATATAAACCTTACCCATATATATGATCCATTGAAAGTAGTTTGTGGCGAAGTTTGTAGTCATTCCCAACATATGTAACAATTAGGCAACCGGCATCTGGGTGGGGCCAGCTTCTTGAGGTGGGGAACCGGAGTATAAAAGTACCACGTTCTTGAAATCCTCCAGGACCTTGAAGTGAAGCTTCTGCCTCCTCCTTGGTGATGAATCCTTCAATCCATTTAGGTGACATGGAATTCCAGATAGCATTTACCCAGTCCCTGGATATTACACACGCTACAGGGTACAACCAGCACCATAACTTCTCAAAGTTCTCTAGTGATAGATACTCTTGACATCCCGCAATGCTTCTTAGAATCTCAAGGTCCTGCAACCATTACTAAAACAATGAACTTTTTGCAGGCTATTTTTCTATGATTCTGATACACCCAAAGATCAATCTAACTTGTATTTTATTTCTTTCAGTTTACTCTTCTGATTAGAGAAAACATTGATTTAATCACGAGAGTAGAACTTGGCAATGTTTTCTCAATATATCGGTTAATACCCGATCACATATGACTCGAACTACTTTCTGTTTATAGCATTTTACCATGTTAGTAACCATACATGATGTGCTAGTATCCATGTTTATCCTTGTGCTTCATTTATTATTTGTCCACTATATACTTACAACTACTTTAATAAATAAGGATAACATTGGCAAAAAAGTAATGAATGTTGTATTGATATTATAAAATGACAAATAGTTTGAGACAAAAAAAATAAAATATTCCAAATGAGACACATAATATGAGACAGCAGGGGCCGTAGCAGTTTTCCTTAAAGAAACAAAACAAAGAAATCGGACCTGATGAGAGAGAGATCTTGACCCACAAGAAGCAATCTTCATGAATTGCTCTTCAACCTCATACACCGCACTCTTCCAAGGAATGGGGTGGTTGTTTGGAGACATTGCCAACCAAAGATTAGTTCCATCCTCTATCAATCTCTTGGAAATTAGTATTTGGTTTCTGATTTTTTAAATAAAAAATACAGTAACTAAAGAGGAAACATGCTGGGTAATTCCAGTAAACATGGTTAATTATATGAAGAAAATTGGAAGAAATTAGTGCTTTTGTTATACTACAAAATAATGACAGAATGGTGTGAAAGGCGCAGAAGCATATTCATGCCTCTCACCAAGCTTCTCTCCGAGACAGTGCCCAGATCGTTACGCCTTTCGTGCGGGTCGGAACTTACCTGACAAGGAATTTAGGTTTATTTATCATATGGTCTGAACTTTGAAAAAGTGTTCACTAGTGGAAGGCATCCCTCACCTTACAAGCCGGTTTATTGGGGTTCAAATTCAAATATGGTATCAGTGCCTGCCTAAGATATATCATGTCACCCATTATAGGGAAGCTCTGGTGACGCCCCAAATTTTCAGACCTAGACAGAAGACATGTGATATGACCTGAAAACGTGTTTATAGGAGGGAGAGATCTACCATCTTACAAGTCGGTGTTATAGAGTTGAATTAAGCCAAACCGAAATTCTAATATGGCATCAGGGCTTATTCGAGATATGTTGTCACCTATCATCGGGTCACAATCCAAATGCTCAATCTTGGACGTGAGGTAGAGTGATAACAGTGTCTCATTGGATGTGATATGGCATGAAAAAATGTTTATAAGAAGGAGGCATCCATACACCACGCAATCAGGTTTTATGATGTTGATTTAAGCCAAACCCAAATTGTAAGAATCTGAGAGAACATTCTACTTGAATTTAGGTTTAGTGCATTATAGCATTCACATTGAGGTCTGCGGTGTTGCATTTTTCAATAGTAGAAGTTGTATTTGCTAATGTGGCCATGATTGCGAAAAATCATGATCATTGCAGGGCTATTCTTCAAATGGCCAAAACCCAATATATACCCGTGTTATGTTATTCGTGGAACACGAGGTTTTTGTTGATCTAGTATAGGCACGACCCATTCAACAGCTGAGATAGCTGTGAACCAGCCTGCAATGGGACGAGCTTGGACCAGTCTGCAGTTGGAATAGCCAAAGGGTTACGATTATTTTCTGAATCCTTTTTTTTTTTTTGCATCCGTAGGGTATAATTAAGTATCAAACAAATACAGATGAAATTTAGGGGAAGAGGCAACCTAGGAGAATTAAGAGCAATTTCGAGGGAGAAAAGCCTCTACATGGCAGCATTAAGCACTGGAATACGGATCAGGAATTCAAGAGCAGCCAAGCAAGGATAGTATTTGACCAAGGACATGCAACCAATAGTTGTGCAACAAGTGCCTAAAGGATAGAATCCTCTAGGCACCACCATGTAAGTCTGTTGGTGCACACGAGTTAAATACCACAAGGGAAGAAAAAAAATGGTGTGAACATCCAGAATAATGTATTAACTTTGATTGTCCTGAGATTTAGGGGACTGGTAGTTCATAGGACAGCTATTCTAATGGTGGTGGTCTCACTAAACATGTTGCAAAAAATAATTGGGTGGTGGCAATTGAGGAGTTCGGAAACCGGAGGAGTGACAACATAAAAAGAAACAAATCATTGATATGAAATTATTGTAGTAGAGTTTCAGAGTTCAGTGATATCATATTTAAGTTATATTGAAAAAAAGAAAAAAAAAATAAAGACTTCTAGTATGATTGTAAGAGTCCCATATTGGATGAGATATGACATAAAAAATGTGTATATAAGTGGCAGGCATCTCTCACCTTACAAGCTAGTTTTGTAGGGTTGAGTTATGCTCAATCCAAATATTAAGATGGTATAAGAGCCTAACTACAAACCATTGGGACCAGCTATTGGACCACTCAAGTCACGATCTAGGGGTATGTTAAAAGTCCCATATCAAATTAGATGAGATATGACCTAAAAATGTGTTTATATGTAGAATGCATTCCTCACCTTACAAACCAAATCTGGGTTGAGTTAGGCCTAACCCTATTATCAAGAATGATTATGGTTTGAATTGATAATTGATGATGATACAAATAACTTAACACTTAAACTTAGTTATAACTTATACTAAAATTAGACTCCAGAACCTACTTAAATAGGGAAGCTAATACAATAACAAATAAAATATATGGAAACTAATCCTGAGATAAACAAAGATAGTTTGAGATAGGAAACTGCTCTATAAGAGAACCTAATATACATACAGATAAGAAACTAATCTGTAGAGATATTCTAGATAGGAGCAAGATATCATAAGATATACTTGCATATCATCTAACAAAGATGTATAGTTTAAAGAATCATTGTTGATTAACATATGATTTTTTCAGAACAACCTTTCTAGTAACTAGCAATTTTGTCCGACTATCATCCTCATTTGACACTAACACAATTAAATATAACTGCATAAAGAAAAATCACCTACCCATGGTGGGAACATCCTGAAAAGTGTGAAACACGATGAGCCAACTCTGAAATTTCTTTGTCTGAAGCAGAGATGGCAATTTCTTTAAGCATCTGAGATCTCTCAGCCAAGCCTGCCAGACAGTATTTGAAAATGGTCATATCCGATATTTGATATCTTCTACTTTCCATGCTATTTGAAGGTGAATTTCTCTCCCCTGTACTCTCCGATGATTCAGATGGAAAGACATCTGCTTCTTCAAAGTTAAGAGATCGGCCATCCAAGCTTTTTGGAAACCCATTCTCAACCTAATTTTATACACGACAAATATCATTAAGAAATAGTTAAAGGAAACATCTGGAAAGGTTTTATAAAGCATGCAAGAATGTCAGTCAGAAAATGGCTCCATTTGGTAAAACAAAGCCATAAGCTAAGCTGATAGAAAAGCTAGCTTATAGCTGAAAAGCTAGTAGGTTGAAGTTAAAGTGTTTGGTAAATTCAACTGTTGTAAATATAAAATGACATAAAAGTAAATAATTATTTAATTTGAAATGTATCAAATTTAAAAATAAATAAATAAATGATTTGAGTTTCGATCCAATCCCTTCCCTTTCTTCCTCACTTCTTGCTCGTAATGGTTCAAGTCATCAAGGACAAATTGTGCAGTACACATTGAAGTCACCCATTTTTAAAGATGTAATGGTTTTATATCTGTGACTTTTTTTTGGGACAAATTGTTGTATGTGTAATGAAAAAGTCACTCGTCTATTTCTCTAGCACCAATTGTAATAAAAAAACATATTGACATTAGAGTGCTACTATATATTATCATTGGTGCTTCTAACTTTCTATGGTATCAATCAAACTACATATAATGCTTTTTTTTTTGAGTGGCAAATGATAGTACTTAGTTGTTAGATTAGTTTTTTTCTCCTTCGTCCGGGTTTGAACCCAAGACCTTCAACTTCTTATCCCTTAGCTTAAAGCCTTAAACCAGTTGAGCTACCCAACCCCCCACTACATATAATGATTATTGACTTAAGAATGAAACAAAGATGATTATTGATTGTGCAGAACCGAGATGGGGTGTGAAATTTCAATTCGATAATTTTGCTCAAATATGAACATTGGACTTACCATACATGCTCGATTTGATGTTCTTGGCTTTTTTTCTATTTAGGATATTTAAAAAATTAATAATTGGTAATAGATAATACGTGCACTTTTTAATTGAGTTGTTGGGTAGCTATTTTTTTACAAAAGGTTAACGAAGTATTAAAATTAAAATAATAAAGATAAAAATGTGAGAAAATGTAAAAAAATGCTATAAGCTATAAACTCAAACGATACTTGAAATAGCATCTCCAAAAAAGCTATAAGTTGATGAGAGAAGCTTGTTTACCAAACGCATCTCATTTGATCAAACAAGCTTATAAGCTTTTCCAATAAGTTATAAACTAGCTTATTGACATTAACAAACAGAGCCAATGTAAGTTACACCACTCACATTAAAAATTTGGGCTATTGTTTAGAAATATGAGAATATCTACGTCAAATATTTTCTTCACAGTATCATATTGTTATTTTAAACATGTTTAGTGCACGATATAAAACAAAGCATCCCAAGACATCTTCATAAACGCTTAAGCTTTCTAGCTAGTTGGGCACTTAATACAATATCAAAGTGTGTCTGACCGAGGTTCCTTACTTCCCTAATAGTTAAATCTTTACACAAGGATTCAATTAGCATGTGATCCATAACTCGGCATGCATGAGGGGCGGGTAAAAAAAAAGGGCAACCCGGTGCACTAAAGAAAAAACCATTCATAGGTCTTCCCGTAGGCTTAAGCTTATAGTATGATTTGTGACCAGAAATTCGGAAAGTAAAGCAAGTATTTCGTAATTTATTGTATTTTAACTACTCTCTGAACTCTGTTCAGCGAGGTCCTCGATTGTCTGGAGAGCTCTAGTTACAATCAGTATTCTAAAAATTCCAAACATGCTAATTAACATTCCAGTACATTCAAGTCGAAAAAGCTTATGAATAATCAAAGCCTATCAAGCACAAAATGAATGAAAAAAGCTGGTAGAAAATCGAGACATTCAAGTTGTCTATGTAGTGATGATCACACCACCCTGTAGTGAGTGTAGTACCGTGTTGGGAATAATATTCATAAAAGCAACAACCTACTGAGTAGGCCATCCATGCACATGCCAGGTTTCAATTTATGTTTTTTTAAATATAATTATGTATGTTTCTTTATGCTTGATATAAAATAAGAATGCAAAAGAAACAGGAAAGCACCTGATTAGCAGTCCATACATGAGAATTATTACATTCTACACCAGATTGCTTTAAGGTGGGGTTGGCCTTAACTGATACAGATATCTTGTCAAGTCCAACTCTAAACCTCTTCATCAGTGGGTTGGTTTTTTCTTCGTGACCAGAATTCATACTTTCCAATGACACATCATCAATTGCTGAAGATTGGGACAAATTGAGTCTTTCAAGAGCATAAGTTGACTTTTTCCACACCAGAGTGGATAATTTTGTGTTACGGCTCCTGGAGATGCATCGAATCGGACGGGTGCTTGTCTGAAGGAAAGGATAATCTCCTAATTTTGGAACACAAAATCTGATGAGGAACAACCTGCTATCACATTTGGATGAAAGCTGGCAAAAGGAACAATGGTTACTGATGGAGCAAGAGAATAATGGAAAGAAATTACATTTACCAAAAATTTAGACCAAAATTTGAAATAAAAATAAATAAAATAAACCAGGTCATTGTAAGGTTGAGTGAGGCCCAACCGAATAATAAGAATAAGTGTACTGATATCCACTTGGTCAGTGAATAATATTAGATATTGTGGTATTATAGGTAGAAGCAATGTTCATGCATGGTATTTTTACCTGAGATATCCTGAGCTTAAATGATGCACGACCCAACAAAAACTTACTAGGCCTTTCACCAGAAGAAAATTCAATTCCATCATAGCTAGACAAAAGGGGTGCTTCGTCATCGGTTGTATTCTCAACTGGAGCCCCCGTGTCAGCATACACAAGTGAAGCAAAAACCTACAATAATCAGAAAAAGGTAACATGAATATTAAAAATTCCAACTTCCTTTCAAGTAGAGAGTCTTAACTTGAGAAGTATTAAACCAAGGAGGACTATAAACCTCATTCTCCTTATCAACAGGCTGTCCAAATGCATCTGATAAAACAACGTCTAAAGAGACATTCCTGCGACAAGATGCCTGTGCCAAATTATGCAAAGGTAAAGTTTAAAATATAGTTTAAACCAGATGGGAAAGTTAACAGCACTTAGAACTCGACACAATTTTTGAAGTTCTGAGAAGTATAACCATAGTAAAGAACAGGGTGAAGGTTTATAGTTGCATTGCTAGAAGTGCAATCAGTATGTGACTACTAAGAACATTTCTAGAACTTCATCCAAAAAAAAAAAAGAGAACATTTCTAGAACTACAATCAGTATGTGAGTAACTCAATAAAGTGGCTCAACTTTTTAATCCCTTATATATAGGGTTAGACTATAAGCACTTCAAAATTGGCAAACATAAAGTGTATCACATATTTCCAAAATTAAACTCCACCAACAATGTAAAAAAGATGATTCCAGAAAATGAAAGGTTTACCCTAGACCTTTTAGATCGTGGTTCATAACAATAAAAAAGAAGACCTAAAATAGACTAACAGGGTGTTGTGTACAGAACATCTTGCTTACTTTGCCACCAACAATGCCCCAAACACCATCACTTTCTTCTTCAACCTCAGAGACAGATGATTCATCTATTGATAACTTCAGAGGAGGGTCCTGACAGAAGATAAAATATAGTGATCAACACAGGAATGAAGTATTGTGCTGATTCTAATAACCTAAGAGAACAAACAAACAAACAAATGAGAAACTAACATAGAATTTCAAGAACCAACATTACAATCAGATGCACAGAATCACCTTTAAATGATGATCTTTGATAGAAGAAACAGTATGGAATCCTTCATAATTGTGCACATAACCCTGCACACCACTTCTGTCTCCACAAAGATTGGCCAAATGTATTTCCTTCAAATTACTTGAACTGGATTCCTTATGTAATAAGGAAGACAGTGACTTTTCTCCTACAATCTCCCCATTAATGTGAAGCCGAATATAATTTGGACAAACCTGTAAAAACAAAAGGAGATAGCCATCTCATATATTCCCATCAAAAATTCGAAAAGAAAAAAGGAATGGACTAATATCAACAACTAACAGCAAGAAATGTGCTCCATGTATTTACCAAAATGCTTATGGTCAATATGAAATTGTGGAATCTGGAAAGGAAATATGAAAAATCACACCACACAAAAGAATAAAAATGCATTATGGTCTATGTCTTATAGCATACAACCTCCATCCCTATTTAGAAGCACCTTTTGAAATTTTCAAATATATTAAGAAAAGTAGGTAGTATACTTAATGTCTCTATTTTGTGTATCAATGTTCCTAAAATACCCTTTCATATACGAATGTGTTTAACTTCAACTTCTCATCTTCCAAGACACTAATAAGTATTAATTAAGGGTGTTGGCTTGGGATTTTGGAGTGTGCTCCTCTCAAGGTCTCAGGTTTGATTCCCCCTAGTGGCAATTTCAGTGAGCTAAGTCCATACAACTTTAAATGGGGCCACCGCAAGTGGATGGTGGGATTGGACCCCTCGGATCAGTCGATTCTTCGGCCGGATACCGAGTTTTCAAAAGCAATTATGGGAATTTTCAGAAAAAATGATATAATATGCATCTAGTAATTTGAAATGGGCCTTATAGTTAGGGACAAATATTACTTTCAAATGGGGCCTATCATTAAGGACAGCGATAGTAATATATAGGAGTAGAGTGCAAATGACATTTTAGTGAAGTGAAAGCCATAAACAAAGAAACATATAAAAAATAGCACAAGCTAATCCTCAAACGGTCACATAAGATACCTCACATCCAACATGAACCCATTTTTCCAATGGAAACTCAAAATCAACAGTAACATGTGGAACTTCTGTCCAAGAACCCATGCAAGTAACAGAAGCTTCTTCATGTAAGTAAAGAACTGGCAAAACATTGATTCTCTTATTGTCGTTAATAACGAGAAAAGGAGCACTTTCGGAAATGTCAGAGTGAATCTGCAAACCCAATTAATTTATTTAGCTATAGCTGCATTTTAAATAATTAAACAAAGAATAAAAACAGAATAATACCAAAAAAGCAAACATAATGATAAAGTATTGCAGGTAAAAAATTGGATCAACAAATTTTCAACCATAGGTATCCAAGTAAACCACAACGCTAAATTGGTATACTCAGATATCCAAAGCCTTTTCTGGGCTTGCACTATAGAAATGGCATCAAGTGGTGGATTCGAGTTATTTTAGCAGCCTCGATCACATAATGTTAGCATCATAGATAGAAATATAATAGCAAAGGTCCAACCTAAATTCTAAAAGGCGTATTATGTTCAGAGAAATGAAAAAAAAAATAACAATAGTATCTACGGAATACACAAAAACATGCAAACAGAAAAAGGGGTGAAAAACAACACCACTATTGCGAACCCAAAAAAATCAGCTGAATTAATCCTATTAAATCTCTAAACATAAAAATTCTTAATAACTCGGAAGATTTGGGCACACAATAGTTTGATTACAAACTAAAAGTAACAGACATACTAAACTATGATTATGATAAGCATTCTGACACTTCAAGAACACTCCCTTAAAATCTAGCTATAAAGGAGAAGAAGCAACCCACTTAAATAATCCACCGAACATCCCATAATACTCAATGTGGGACTTGGACAGTTGGACACCCTATAATACCCAAGTCCCTATCATAGCACTATCCTGAGAGCCGACATCTCATCAGCTGCACTCTACGACGCTTTACTTGGTCTTTCCGGTCAGTCCCTCTGTAGATAGCCTTTTCTGAGCTGCCAGCAACCATGTCTGATACTAAATGATAAGTACCGAAGCACTTGGGGATTTCTCCCTTAAAAGCTAGGTATCAATGGAGAAGAATCAAGCCACTTAAATACTCCACCGAGCATCTCATACTACTCAATGTGAAAATCGGGAATCACATAATACCCAACTCTAAATAAGAATATGAAAACTTGAGAACTATGTATGAATGGAAACAACCACCCCCACAATACATTTTTCACACATACTTAATATCACTTTTCCCCTATAACAAAATAGTTGTTTGGTGCCTCTATAAGAGAATTTAAAATATAATAACATAAAAATCTATTAAATATTAAAAATTGAAGAAATTGATACTAATTTTCAAATTGATTATTTGCAAGTTTGAAGATGTACAACTTAATGGATCAGAAAAACAAAGATTACAAATTGATCATTATAAATTTGAAAAGACTACAACAATTATGATCAAATATTAAACCCTTTAACCAAGTGATTAGGCTGAAATGGTTAATAAGCTCGAATCGTTGGGGAATACCCGAATTTGATTCTAAATAGAACATTATTTACAAAAGAAAAGAAGAGACCTGATGAAGAATGGTAGCAGGAAATGTAGTTGATTTGATGAGATAAATCCAAAAGCAGAAAGAGAAAGTTCCATCATATTCAACAAAATCCAAACATAAATCCTTCAGCTTACAGTAACCGTCATTACCCATCACTGTGTCGACAGGAACAAGTTGAAACCAAAATCGATGAATTGTGACTTTGTGTTGACGGTTTTGTTTTGTACTGTTTGTTAAGAGTAACGGTTTGGTTCAGAGTGGCTCCCTCCCTGTTTGCGCTGAAACCGGACGGAACACGCGTAGCTGGTAAGTTTAGTTAATTTTTTAAACAAATTAATAAAAATGAAGGTTGTTTATAGGGTGTCCTTAAAAAAAATTAAGATAATCAAAATCGATCAACCAATTGTAAAATAATAATAATAATAATAATAATTTGATTAGATTAAAAGTTTGAATGACTACTAAACAAACTTGTGATAACTAAATGATTTTCTTTTAAGCAAAAGGAAAAGTAGAATAAAAAATCCAAGTGGAATCAATCCTAATCATTCTAACAACACAAGCACTCATCACGAAGCAACCTAGCGAACTCGCTTACGAGCGTGAAACCATATTAAAAAAAATATGAAGAGTGATCATATGCAAGCCAACCACAAAATTTGGTTGATGTTCAATCAACTTCCTTCCATGATCACCAAGCAAGAAAAGCTCTTTCGAGGGTTGTACTTGCACTGAGTACAATATTTAAAACTAGGGTTTATAACTGTTTTAGTGATGCATTGAGAATGCTCTCAAGGGGATATTTATAGCATTCTTTGGGCTAGGTTTTCCTTGACTTAGGCTCAAGCAACTTGGGAGGTTTCTAGAAGCTCTTTAAGGCGGCGCCCTTAGCGGGCTTGCCTAAAGTCCTTTTGACTCTTCTAGAGGGTGTCGTGCCCTTAATGATGAGATTAATAGTCCAAGAGTAAAAGTACGAAGTCAAACTTGAAGAATGAATTGGATATAACGACGACGACGGTGTACAACCACTGCTGTTGAATCAGAATTTGTAGCTAACAAAGCGAGCAATCGCATTCAAGACAGTCTCAAACGATATTAGAGAACCCAAACTCGATCGGTTGTAAGAACCGAACAAATTCGTCACGTTGAGAACGACGACTTAACATAACAAAATATGGAACTACAAAGACTACGCGTAACCAACACCTGCGAACACACCTATAAAAACAGTAACAACCGTGCGAGCAACAATTGAGTCACACTTGAAACAAAATCTAGATCTTGGATCTTGAATAGATCCAGAGCAAACATCAACGCATAAAGTTTGATTTTGTATGAAAGTGTTCATGTGTCTTTACACATTACTCAACTATGGATCAATTATGTTGTATTATGGAGTCATTGAACAAATTGAAATATAGCCACAATAATGGCTTTACTTCTAAGCAATAAACCTGGATTCAAGATCATGAATGCATAACCAATGGAATACGAACACCTACTTTTCAAAATAGTTTTTGAATTTCAAATATATTTGAATGCCTTTGTCTTTGAATTTAGAAATGAAAATTTTTGTGATTTCTTCTAATCCAATTGAAAACTTTAAGAGTATCTTTATTGGGGTGAACTAAAGTGGGTGAACTAAGTTGCTTTTTGTGCGGCCAAAATGCCAAGTAGGACTTAAGAAATTTATAGTTGATCTAACTAGTTTTTACTTTAATGGTGATTATTTATAAAGAACTTAAACTTGACCCCACATGTTTATATTAATTATTGAAGTTGTAGAAAAATTATTTAAATAAATTTTACCAAAACAAGTTGTAAATAATCATAAATATATAATATTATAAAATTAAAAATGATAGAAAATACACAACAATAATACATAAAAACTATGTTTTTATTGAAATTCAAAATAATACATAACAATAAGCAACAAATTACATTTTAACCGAACTATCAAATAAGACAAATTAATTTTCATTATTCTCATGACCAAATTGCTCCCAAATATGCTCCACCAAATCTGCTTGAAGTTGGCGATGGTTTTGCCTTTGATTAACATTTGCTATCCTTTCAAACAATGTTGTCAAATTGGGATCCGGACCAATAGATATTTCAGTTGTAGAGAAACCATTATAATTATAATAAGGGTTCCATTGGTTGGGATCCATTTGACAAAAGAAAAGTTCAAATATGATTGAAGATTAAAAGATAACAAGAGAACAAAATGTAGAAAGTGAAATTGTGTGTAAAAAAATATAAAGTAGTAACTACACTAATTTATAGGAAGATAAAAATTAGGGGAATTATTACCGTTGGTTTTTCTAGAAATATTATCGTTGGTTTTTTTTGTAAAATAAGGTAGTAACTACACCGTTGGTTTTATTACCGTTGTCCTCTCCAATTGCTATGACTTCAATATTTTAATGATAAAAAATGACAATTGCTAGTTCAAACAAGAGTTAGAGTACATTGCTTGTGTAGTTCACGTGAACTAATTGTTAGTACACCCACCAATGCCACATCATCTCTCTCCAATGCAAGTAAAATATACACAACGTAAACTATAAAGAACCATAGCAATAAAACACAGCGCTAAAGTTGCTCTAAAAGATTGTATTCTACTATGATATGATCATGGATTTTGTGTTAATCTGCTTAGTGACGTTGCAGGATAATGTCAAGAGTATGGTTGAAAAGATTCTTGAATATACCTTGAACAATTACAAGATCCTTACACAATCAGTATCAATACTACAAGCTTTTCAATTATCTCTGATCAGAATATTTTCTTGACTTTTCTTTTGTTTCATCCTCTCTCTCTTCACAAAATTGGAATTAATTTTTTACCCTTTGTTATATTTGATTGTTATGCGTGTTTGGTTGTAATCCAAAGGTCGATTATATAAAACGATTTTTTGTGGTCATTTTATTTTGATTGTTTACATGTCATGTAAGAGTTGTTTGTTAACAAATTTTGCCTCATTTTATTTTTCATCTTCTAGAACCAAGTCCAATAGGCCTTGACATTCTTCCCGGCACTATGAAGGAAGCAAACTCCATCTTAAGAGGTTTCCCAAGAAGTGAAGGAGAGACAACTAATTCAGTTAAAATGAAACTGAAAGAAATTATGGCACCAATAGAATGCAACATCGTGGGGTAGTTTTTTTTTCCTTTAACTCCTTTGCCTGAACAATTTTTTATCGAGTCACTTTCTCACTTGTACGCTCAATCACAAAGATGGGAATTTTTTGAAATATAACTCATCAAGAATTATGAGTAAAAGATTAATCATTCAATAACATGGTATGGTGGGTTAAATGGTGTTTACCCCCCCCCCCCCCCCCTATTTTGGTTTACCGGACAAAGAAAACTTTGGATTCCAACCTTGTAATTTGAAGATTATGTGGTTATGAATCTTTGTAAATTTTGACCGTACACAATAGATTATATGACACATGATAAACCAAAATTCACTCAAATTACAAGAAGCAGAAATTTAAATTTTGAAATTTGATGACATGAAAGTCCAAAACTAAAGAATCTTTAAATAACAAGGTTAGAATCCAAAGTTCCTTTTTACATGTGGCAGACCAAAACTAACACAAATGACAGAGGGTAAGCATCATTTAACTCAGGTATGATTGATGCAGCCAAGCTCTATGGTGCAAGGGATTTAATTAATAACATAGTTGAACACTTTCAACAATTTGGAACAAGAATCATGGTACCACAGCTCGTGGACAACAACATCAGAGACGTGATTCTTAGTTTTAGCAGACCGTCATTCCAGCAAAATGTAAGGGGACATCAGCAGGATGGATTACCAAAGTAGGTTTCAAACCAAATCAATCAAATAACAACTTTTAATAAATTTACATTATAGCTTTAGAAATAAATAACAATAATATTAAGATAACAACATCAACTCTTTTGATATCATTATGAGGCTCTATCATAACCATCACATGGAGGAGGTTAAACCCTTCCACAAGAAGATTTGCAATGTGAACCTGCAAAAACTTCAAGTCTTCGCCATTAGTGACATCTTCAGCAGCATCACCGTCCCAAACTACGACAGTGCCGCCCTAACCAACCTCAATTTTGTGCATCAATCGGTCATGAGGCACATCAAACCCTCCATCCAAACGCCTCCATCATCGTCAAGACAATCAATGTAACAAGTAGACTCATAAGTGAAACAATGGTAATCAAGCAAGTATTTCTGCTATTTGGAGCCTCAGCACCATAACCGAATCGGATAATGCATTGTAAAAAAGTTGATCACGTGAGACTGTAGTGAGAGAACACAAAGTAAAAAGACGAAGGGAGGAGATGACATTGTTTTGGTTATAAAGAAAGAAGGATGAGGGGTTGAAGAAATTGAAAGATGGGAGCTTAAAGAGGAAGTGTTCTCTAACATGTAAAAATATACTTTTCCTCCAAAACTTGGTTTGATCTGAAGAGATAATCCAATCAGCTTTGCATTACTTTGAAAATGTTTACACTGAACTTTACATCAAACATAAACCAATTCAATTAAAGGTAAGTTCCAAATTAATAAACTTTATAAATCCAAATCATTTTAAATCACGTTTGACAAATGTTCACTATGGCAATATACTGAAAGACCCTTTCCATATCCATGGTTAGATTCATGTTATTTCTCCTCTTTTGGTTTTTAAGAATAGAAAACTAGAATATAACTAAAATGAGTATTATCAAAAACAACTTACAAACTTATATTAAACCGGCTACTTCAAAAGCTTAATCAATGTTGGGAAACAACCAATGGTAAGTTCGTAATGCTACACAAATACTTAAAACTTCATTATATAGGGTATTGTACAGTAATCAACAAGTTTTTACATTTTATCAAAATTTGGATACACTATCAGCATGGGACAGTTTTGTTCTTCAAGTAAAGAAAAACAGAAAAAGGTATACGATATACTGATCCATTTACAAATTTTTTAGTTACCATTTGAATATTAAACCATCGGCTTCTGAGTGACAAATATTTGACCATTTTACTTCCTTGGTTTGAGTTTAAGGGAAGCACTGCAGAAATTCCACAACAAACTTAAACTTCTAGACAAATGTGAGATTATACAGGTGCAAAAGAAACCCAATTCAACAAGTGATTATTTACCTGTTGATACAGTATCGCTTTCCTGTGGGTGGAGGGCCATCATCAAAAATGTGTCCGAGATGAGCATCACAAACAGCACAGAGAACTTCTTGGCGAGGCATGAATATAATTGACAAATCTAGCTTTGATTTCACATTTTTACCAACTGGCTGGTAATAAGATGGCCAGCCAGTTCCACTGTTAAACTTGGTAGATGATCTGGAAAACACAAGAGAAGTTAATAAGTTCAAGATGATTCAAGCCATATATTTGGTTAAATAAATACATACATGAGAGTATGCGCAAGCGAACAGGTGTACTATACATACATGCATAAAGTACTTACTCAAATAAGGGTGTGTCACAACATATGCAATGGTAAGTCCCTTCAGTTTTGGTATTCCAGTACTCCCTAAAATGAATTAAAAAAAGTTAAATACAATATATAGTAGCACAGACCACAATATCTCTTTAGAGTACCAACATGGTAGAGAAGTAAACTTTGTCACAAGAATATATGGTATGCTTCCTTACCTTGCCCTGAATCATATATGGACACCAAGTATTAAAGACAAATGCACACTAAACTGACTCAGCATTGTGTATCAAGTTTTTTATATTGGGTCTAACTCGTCCTTACAAGACCGACTCGTAAGGCGATAGGTGCCTCTCTTTGTAAACTCTTTTCAGACAACGGACATAACACCAAGGTCCGTAATAATTTGATAAAATAAAAATGACTGAAAGTATGTGTCTTTGTCGTATGAGTGTCAGACAACATGGGTTAGACACTCCAAAAAGTCGCTGCTACATAGCATCTAATGAATCTTGAAAAATAAGTTGCAAATGACATGCACGACTATCTTTTAAACTCACCCAGTGAAAGCTCTCTCAGTTCCTTTTTTCCGAGTAACATAAAATTGTTCATCTGTTAGCTTCTTCTTCCATTCTTCATCACTTAAAGATTTGTAATCAACAGAACTAGATCCTGCAAAGCACAGACAGAAGTTGTTGGATTGGAGGACCAAAGTGTACACGCACACACACGCGCGCGCACACACACATATATATCGTTAATTGAATGTCAAAATACAGACATCGTCCCTATCAGAAGGAAAAAAAATACAGACACCGTATGTGCCACTGCAGGTGCTTATCTCTATCTTTTTCTTACTTTTATCATCTACAATTTACACACATTTCAATAATACACAAAAACTAAATGACATTATTTTTTTTTCTTCTGAAAACATAAAAACTCTATTAATTATTAACCCTCCGGTTCCCAAGAGAATGACTCTCTAATCCTGAGTTTGACTGTTAAGGAAGTATTCTCTGACCAAGAATTGTTCGACCCACGATTTTTTTTCTTCTAAACTTACCAATATAGATACCAGTTTGTTTCTATCAGAATATTAAGTATTAAGTTTTGTTGAAATAGTCTCACAGCAAAACTAGATACTTTTGACATGGAAATATAGTTTTTTATATACTAAAATAAATTGATTTGAGCAAAGAAAAAAAGAAAGTGAGGAATAATGAATAACCTGATTGAATTTGTGTGGTGTTTGCGTCGTTGGAGTGAGAAGAGGCTGAAGAGCCCATTACCCGGATTGAAGAAGAAAGTTTTGTTGTGGGTTTGGTATGAAAACGTGAAGGCCACAACAAAAGTTTAGAATCAAATTTCTGAATTTGTGCGGCAGCTGATAGGCTCAAACTATGAGATGCCATTCTCCAGGTGCTCACCTATCCGATTCTTAACTACGGGGCTTTCATTCATAAACGTATTGTTGGAATGTTCGCGGTTTGATTTGGTGCCACGTAACTAAATATGAAACATAATTTCTTTCTTTAATAACTCTCCTCTATCCAAATAAAGCCACGTACTCTACTCTCTCGATGGGTGGGAAAAAAACCAAAAAATTGAACAAATCTGTTGAACCAAATCGAACCGAAGAACAGAACTTAAACAGTTCAGTTTGGTTCGGTTCATAACAGTTCGGTTCATAATAGTTTGGTTCGGTTTTGAATGTTCTAAAATTCGATTTTGTTTGGTTTTTTATATTTTTTCAATGGTACCAATAATAACAATTCGGTTCGAAAAAGTTCGGTTTGGTTCAGTTATTTTAAATTTAGCAAACAATTTAGTTTGATTCGGTTCAGCACGAACCAAATCATGCGCACCCCTAACTCTCTCTATATAAACTTTTTAAATTTTTATTTTGTATAAGAACTAGTAAAAGACCTGTGCTTTCGCACGGGTAACGTAACATTGCAATAATTATATAAAAAATAGTTATATTGATAATATTGTAGAATGTTTATAGATATTAAATTAAAATTATGAGTATTAATGTAATATTTCTATTAAATATTTTTCTCTTATATATACAAAAATTTGTTAAATAGTTGAGTCACACCAGTTATGGATTTTATTTGTTTATATATGCGGAAACAAATTTTTACGTAGATATATGAGAAAATTGATATAATAAAATTTTGAAAAGTCATGACTATTTTCCAAATTAAAATTAATGTAATGTTTCTATTAAATAACTTTTTATTTTTTATGCAAAAAATTGTTCAATGTTTGCAATGCACACGTTGCAGATTTTATGTTCTTATATCTGCATAAACAAATTTATATATACATATATATAAGAAAGTCGATATGATAAAATTTTAAAAACTCATATTTTCAAAATCAAAATTAATGTAGTGTTTCTATTAAATAAATTTTTATTTTATATGCAAAACATTGTTCAATGTTTGCACTGCACCCGTTGTAGATTTTATGTACTTATATCTGCATAAACAAATTTTTATATACATATATGAGAAATTCGATATGATAAAATTTATGAAACTCATGATTATTTTCAAAATATCAACATTAATATAGTGTGTCTATTAAATAAATTTTTATTTTATATTTAAAACACCACTAAATATTTAAACCGCACTCGTTGATGATTTTATATGCTTATATATACAAAAGAAAATATTTATGTACCGATATGTGATAGTAGATATGATAAAATTTTGAAAATTCGTGACTATTTTCAAAATATCAACATTAATGCAGTGTTTTTATTAATTAAATTTTTATTTTATATGTAAAACACCGTTCAATTATTGCACCGTTCCTGTTGCAGATTATAAATATTTATATCTACATAAACAAATTTTTATATACATATATGAGAAAGTCGATATGATAAAATTTTGGAAACTCATGATTATTTTCAAAATATCAACATTAATTAATGTAGTGTGTCTATTAAATAAATTTTTATTTTATATCTAAAACACAGTTAAATATTTAAACCGCACTCGTTGATGATTTTATATACTTATATATGCAGAAGAAAAATTTTATGTACCGATATGTGATAGTCGATATGCGAAAATTTTGAAAATCGTGACTATTTTCAAAGAGAAATAATATTTGAACAACCATTTTGTGACAATTTTCTCTCTCATACTTACATTGTATTTTTACTTTATCTCTCCATTGCTTTAGTTATTGTGTCAATCCTTACATTTCTTTGTATATTTTGGTTGTCCAATAAGTTGTCTCAAAAAACGGTTGTTCAAATAACATTCCTCATTTTCAAAATATCAACATTAATGCAGTGTTTCTATTAAATAAATTTTTATTTTATATGCAAAACACTGTTCAATGTTTGCACCATTTCCGTGACAGATTTTAAATGTTTATATCTGCAGAAACAAATTTTATATAAATATATGAGAAAGTCGATATGATAAAATATTTTAAATGTTTTGCATATAAATCTTTATTTTATATGCAAAACATCATTCAATGTTTGCTAGACAATTATAAAATTAAGGAGATAATGAGTTTTAATAAGAACAATTATGAAATTTTTCTGGACTTCGATTTTTATATATTGTTAGTAGATATGACCATTATCCGTAATTAATTTTTTGAAAAAAACAAATAAATTAGTTTCATAGTTATCTATGAAAATTGATTACACATGTGATGACCATTATCGGTAATTAATTTTTTTAAAAACAAATAAATTAAATTTTGCAAAATGATCATTATACACATAAAATTAAGGAGATCATGAGTTTTAATAAGGACTATTATGAAATTTTGTTGTACTTCGATTTTTATATATTGTTAGTAGAAGTATAAAAAAAATCACATCTTTCAACAAAAAAAATCACAGAATCACTCTTTTCGGTTTCATGAGCTTGACCCAGTTCACATAGACATTGGGTCCGTTTGGATTAGCTTATTTTAGAGCTTATATAAAACAGCTTATGAAAATAAATAAGTTTTTATGTATTATTTATAAGTTTCTAAGGTAGTTTATAAAAAAACAAATTATGAAGATACAATTTTCGTTAGTGAGAGCTTATAAATTAAAATGAAAACTAATTTATTGACATAAGCTATTTTTAATAAACTCAAACCAAACGGGGCCATTGTATAATATATGTAGGGTTGATATATATATATATATATCGAACTCATCATTTTATATAGAATCTATTTGACAAGAAATAAAAAGTGTTTTTCTATCTTATACAAATTTACACATGTTAAAAAGTTTAAATTTGCAGTTGTTAATAAATATTTGTTATTTTTGTTGTTGTTTTAACATGTGCAATATTGCGATAAAAATATTTTTCTACTGCTCTTAATTGTGTAGAGAAAAAGAATATCAATACTGACATGTATTATGATCAAAAATATTTTTGGCAATAAGATTAAAATAAACTTTATTTAAATAGTGTCAAATATTCTTTAGACAATGTTTTTCATATTTTAATAATATTTAATTATTTTTAATTAATGATTTAAATTTATTTATAGCGGTGTTTATCCTATTTTAATGAGATTTTTAAAAAAATATTAATAAAGTCAAAGAGATAAAATTGTTAATATAATAGTATAAATGAAGGATCCATTTGAGTTGGTTTGATGGTGTCAGTTTGAGACTTTGGAGTGTGCACCTCTCAATATTTTAGATTCGATTATCCTTGGTGTCAATTTTGGAGGGTTAGTTTAGTTTGGTTTCTTCTAAAGAAATTGTTGGATATTTGGTTGTTGGCTTCATGTTTGCTAAAATCAAATATGCAAGCAATATGTGCGTTTTCAGAAGCTGATCCTCATTTGTGAACAGTACTTCAAAAGCTGAGTAGTTCAGAAGCTGAACCGCACTTCAGAAGCTGGGTTTCAGAGGCTGAACAGTATTTCAGACGCTGAACCTTCAGAAGTTGATGTTCAGACGCTGAACAGTACTTCAGAAGCTGACCTTCTGAAGCTGAAATGTTCAGACGCAAACTTCAGAAGTACCTTCAGAAGCTGGTCTCTGCGTTCTGGTTATTTTCTCATGTGATCTTTTTGAAGATTTAATTGAAGAATTCTCCTTGCTGCATTTGGAAGATTAATTTGCGTGAAGATAATTGTTGAAGATTTGTTTCTTTTATTTAAGAACATATTTTCAAAGCAATCTTTGGAAAATATATTTCTAAAGAATAATTGCTTCTATGAGCTTCTAAAGAATTTTGGAACAACATCTTTTGAAGATTATTTGGTTCAGAATTATGGTTGCTGCTGAAGCTATAAATAGAGGACGCTGCAGATTGAAGAATTGACATCAAAAACCAGAAACCTTTAGAGAAAGAGTTAGTCTTAGTTTTTGAGTCTGTGAGCTTTGTGCTCTGTTTCTGTACACCACTCAATTGTTAGAGTTGGTTTAGTTTATTGAGTTGTAATCACTTGAAGCTTTTAAGCAAAAGTGACGTATTGAGTTTTTAGGAGAGTGTCTCCATCTTTGTTTGATTTGTTAGAGTCTGATAATCATTGGGGCAGTGATTGACTGAGGGAAGTAAGAGGGGTCTTATATCTAGGAGTTCCTAGGTAGAAATACCACGGGTAGTGATTAAGTGAGAAGGAGCTGTGAAACAGGGGCTGTTGTCATAGGACTTCGAATTGATACTATTATAGTGGATTTCCTTCCTGGCTTGGTAGCCTCCAGATGTAGGTGTGGTTGTCACCGAACTGGGTTAACAAATCACCTGTGTTCTTTACTTTCTATCTTTTTAATTCTGCTTCTGAACTACTGTTTTTGCTTACTCTGTTCAGCTCTGTTTTACGGTTCAGAATCAGTCCTGCCAGGAATTTCAATTGGTATCAGAGCAGGCACCCTGCCTGTTTTAGGGTGAGCTCCAAGGAAGGTTTTTCTGGCATAATGGAGAAAGAAGGAGGATTTGTGAACAGACCACCTCTGTTGGATGGTTCCAACTATGATTATTGGAAATCTCGCATGAGTGCTTTCCTTAAATCTATGGATAGTAAAACCTGGAAAGCAGTTCTGAAAGGTTGGGAACATCCTATTGTGCTTGACAAAGATGGTAAGAAGACAGCTGAATTAAAACCAGAGGAAGTGTGGACCAAGGAAGAAGATGAATTAGCTCCTGGAAACTTCAAAGCCTTGAATGCTCTATTCAATGGAGTGGACAAGAACATGTTCAGATTGATCAAGCAGTGCACTGTAGCTAAGGATGCCTGGGAAATTCTCAAGACTACTCATGAAGGCACATCCAAGGTAAAAATGTCCAGACTTCAACTTCTCACCACCAAGTTTGAAAATCTCAAAATGTTGGAGGATGATAACATACAAGATTTTTATATGAATGTTCTGGACATGGCTAACTCATTTGAATCTCTTGGAGAAAGAATATCTGATGAGAAACTTGCGAGAAAGATCCTCAGATCCCTACCTAAGAGATTTGATATGAAGGTGACTGTAATTGAGGCAGCACATGACATCTCCAGCATGAAGGTTGAGGAATTGATAGGATCTCTTCAGAATTTTGAAATAGCCAGAACTGATAAGAAGGGGAAAGGTGTTGCTTTTGTAGCAAATGATGAAAGCTTATCAGAGGATCTTATGATGCTGAGTAAACAATTTAAGAAGATTCTGAAGCAGAAGACAAGAACTGAGTAATCCAAAGGTGTTCAGTGTCTTGAGTGTGAAGGATATGACCACATTAGGACAGAATGTGCAACATACCTCAAGAAACAGAAGATGAGTTTGGCAGCTACTTGGTCTGATGATGACTCAGAAGGAGAAGTGGGGAATGAATCAGCCAAGCATGTTCTTGCTTTAACTGGTAGATGCAGGTCTGGTGATAGAGTTAAGGTTTCAGAAGCACTATCAGGTTCTGAGACATCATCTGATAATGAGTCAAGTGATGGAGAACTATCATGTGAAGAACTAGCTACCTATTACAAAGAACCTGCTGAGTTTTGCAAGAAGTTTCATGTTAAATTTGAAGAAGTGTGCAAGCTGCTGGAAGAACATAAGAGAACTATCAGTCAACTTCAGTCTGAAAGAAGTGAACACTTAGAAAAAATCTCTGATCTCAAAGATGAGGTAGCCCAGCTGAACTCTCAACTTGAACAGATGAAGAAGCAAGTCAGAATGATGAACACTGGTATTGATGTGCTTGAAAAGATTTTGGAGAGTCAGAACCAAGGGAAACCAAATGCAATTGGGTATGATGATAGGACTCTGAACAACAAACAGCAACATCCAGCTAAAAGGTTCACTGCAGCTGTTAAAACATGTGATCCAATGATGAGGAAAACTAAGTTGGAACACCACAATCAACCTCAGGGATCTGCGAACAAGAGGGCATCTCATCCTTGGGTATGTCATCATTGTGGTAAAAAGGGGCACATAAAGCCATTCTGTTACAAGCTGCATGGATACCCCAAGCACTTTCAGCAAAGAAAATCTGAACCTGTTGTAGTCAATGTCAAGATGGTATGGAGACCAAAATGTGAAAGTATTGACAAGAATAAGAAAGGAAAGCCTGTTGTTGCTGCCAGCAGGCCTACCCCTGTTGCTAAGAAGAGTGATGTTGCTGGACCATCTAAAGTCTGGAGCAAGGTAGTGATCCATGTCCCAAACAAGAAGGCACTAAAAGGAAAGGAAGTGGATCCTTGTGAGTCTGAGTATAATGTTGAGCAAGACATCATAAAGAGAATTGCTGAACTTGAGAAACAGATTGTTGGGAAGAAGATTCTGAATGTGTCTGAAGCACACATTGACTAAGCAGCATCTGATGCTGTGTCTAATGATGAAGCAGCCTCTGATGCTGAGTCTGAAGATTGTTTTTGTTCTTCTGTAAAGTCTGTGTGTGGGTACTGTTTGTGTGTTTTTTATCTAGATGATGGTGTTGTGATGGGTTATGTTGTGGGTTCTGAGTATGTGGTGCTGTGATGGTTGATTATAACCTCTGAATTTTTCTGGGTGTGTTCCTTTGTTTCCTCTGCTGCTGCTCCTGGTAATTACATGGTTATTTTTATCAAAATTGTTTGGCTAAAAAGGGGGAGAAAAGTATAGTTGTTTCAGAAGTAGTTCAGTAGTTCAGGGGGAGTTGTTCCTGTGTATCTGTTTCAGTAGTTCAGGGGGAGTAGGAGTCTCTGTTTGTTCCTGAATGTCTTGTAGTAGTGTATTGATCTATTTCAGGAGTTGTGTGTCCTCAGAAGCTGTTGCTGTATGTTTCAGGGGAAGTTTTTGTGTGGAACGTAGTGTTTTATCCGCTGATGACTCTGTTGCTTGCTAAGTTTGTGTTTTGTTAAGTGAAGAACTTGGTTGTTGTGTCTCTCAGTATCTCAGTTTGATTTTAGCCAAAAATTTGCCAAAGGGGGAGATTGTTGGATATTTGGTTGTTGGCTTCATGTTTGCTAAAATCAAATATGCAAGCAATATGTGCGTTTTCAGAAGCTGATCCTCATTTGTGAACAGTACTTCAGAAGCTGGTAGTTCAGAAGCTGAACAGTACTTCAGAAGCTGGGCTTCAGAAGCTGAACAATACTTCAGACGCTGAACCTTCAAAAGCTGATGTTCAGACGCTGAATAGTACTTCAGAAGCTGACCTTCAGAAGCAACCTTCAGAAGCTGAAATGTTCAGACGTAGAACTTCAGACGCAGACTTCATAAGTTGGTCTCTGCGTTCTGGTTATTTTCTCATGTGATCTTTTTGAAGATTTAATTAAAGAATTCTCCTTGCTGCATTTGGAAAGATTAATTTGCGTGAAGATAATTGTTGAAGATTTGTTTCTTTTATTTAAGAACATATTTTCAAAGCAATCTTTGGAAAATATATTTCTAAATAATAATTGCTTCTATGAGCTTCTAAAGAATTTTGGAACAACATCTTTTGAAGATTATTTGGTTCAGAATTATGGTTGCTGCTGAAGCTATAAATAGAGGACGCTGCGGATTGAAGAATTGACATCAAAAACCAGAAACCTTTAGAGAAAGAGTTAGTCTTAGTTTATGAGTCTGTGAGCTTTGTGCTCTGTTTTTGTACACCACTCAATTGTTAGAGTTGGTATAGTTTATTGAATTGTAATCACTTGAAGCTTTTAAGCAAAAGTGACGAATTGAGTTTTTAGGAGAGTGTCTCCATCTTTGTTTGATTTGTTAGAGCCTGATAATCACTGGGGCAGTGATTGACTGAGGGAAGTAAGAGGGGTCTTATATCTAGGAGTTCCTAGGTAGAAATACCACGGGTAGTGATTAAGTGAGAAGGAGCTGTGAAACAGGGGCTGTTGTCATAGGACTTCGAATAGATAATATTATAGTGGATTTCCTTCCTGGCTTGGTAGCCTCCAGATGTAGGTGTGGTTGTCACCGAACTGGGTTAACAAATCACTTGTGTTCTTTACTTTCTGTCTTTTTAATTCTGCTTCTGAACTGCTGTTTTTGCTTACTCTGTTCAGCTCTGTTTTACGGTTCAGAATCAGTCCTGCCATGAATTTCATAAATAGTTTAAATGAAGGATAAAATGAAAGTGAAAAATCATCCCTAAATTGCATATCCCGTTTATATCAAGGTATAGATTGGTACTAGTATATAAATTGTTTTTGTTGATAAAAAATTACACTCATCGTGAATAACGTGCGGACTCTGTCAGCATTTAGGAGTAATGCATAAAACGTCATGAAAATTGGATTATTATTTTTTTTTAGGAAACTAAAATGGAATTATATTGAACAATCTTCTTTACGTATTCCACACAATGAGTGCTAGAAAAAAGCAAAATGAAAATTGGATTATTATTGTTAATGGGAATTTAAAATAGTGCATCTATTTTACAAAAGCTCAATATGATTCTATAGAGGTTCTCAATGATGCCATAATGTCTCTCAAAACACTGAGTATTTAAAGGATGAAAAGACTAAGTGCAAATGTACATTATCCAAGTTATAGTATAAAAAGATATCAATCCCACATGGACTGGGGAGCTATAGTTTCCTACAAATTTCCAGTAGAAAACTTGTTTGAAAAAAAATAAAATAATTCATTTGTCAATAATAATAAAATAAAGTTGAAGGTTTGGGAAAACAGTTAAAACGACTTAGAAGTTCTTAAAGTTAAAAGCGTGGTTTAAATAAAGATTCTGTTATGATAGAGCTTTACTAGTGTAATATCCCGCTTAAATGTAACAGTTATTAGCGTTAGAAACTTGCTAAGCAAGCATGGCAATTTTGTAATATTAAGCAATGGCATTATAGTAATTATTTTAAAAGAGAGGATTATAAGAAAAAGAGGTAAGATATTCTTACCATCTTTCTCTCATTCTTCTACACTCTTCCAAACTCATTATCCTCTCCCTCCTTCCCTCTACTCACACGCCCTCCCTCTCCTTCCCAACAACCATCCAAACTTCATTCAAAATCTTGTAAGAAATCTTGCAAAGCAAGCTTGGTATGGAAGTTTAGAACAAGAGAAGTAAGAAGGAAAGCAAGGAGACAAGTTAGAGCTTGAGGTTCAGGAACTAACCAGCACCAATCAAGGCTTAGGTGAGCTCCCTAGGGTTTTAGAACCCGTATTGAGTAAGTTTAAGAGTAATTATGCTTAAAGCAAATTTTTATAAAAAGCCCTAGATTATGTAAATTGCTAATTCCTTGTTCCAGCCATGTTTAAATGATTTATAAGCTTAAGAAAATCCTTTTCATGCCATTTGGGAAGCTTGGGTGTGTTGGGATGGTTTGAAATGATGAAAAATATCAATTTTGAGATTTTTGGACCTGTCATGGTCGCTACAGCGAGCTGGAGCTCGCTACAGCGACCAGGCAGAATTTTATTCTGCCTACTGTCGCTACAAGCGCCCAGCTGGTCGCTTCAAGCGCCACTGGTCGCTACAAGCGCAGGCTGGTCGCTACAAGCGCGCAGGCCCAGACAGCACTTGACAGCTTTGCTGTTTTGAGTGTTCTGGGGCGTGTAGGCATGGTTTTCCGCATCCGTTTTCTCCATAAACATTTTAGAAACATTTACCACCATTCTAACACATTCAAGAGGCTCCCAAAAAGGATGAAAATGTATGGAACAAGGATTATGCATTGACTTAGATTAGTCTGAATTAAGAGGGTAAAGTCCAGACGAATATGCAAATGATCTAGCAACTATGTAGTGGCTTATGATAACGATAAGCCTATGATCCTATACATATAGGTTATGATTTGGAAGATTAGTTCCCTCAAGAAATGCATTTAATATGCAAAGCTTATGGTAGATTATTAGACGTACTTTCAAGTACAATAGTTAAGAATTAATGAGGAATAAGAATGATCCAATGATCAAAGTTAAGAACCTCTTTATAGGTAAAGCTTTAAGAATGAATTATTCAAGAATGCATCAGATATGCATAAGACATAAGCTATAAGTTATATATATATAAGAAGAATAAGAATAAGAGATATTAAGATATTAAGCCGTGGCCTTCGTCGTTCACGCTAGTGGGACACGAATGGTTCATGCAAAGTAAAGACTAAGATTAATATTATTAAGTCGTGATTTCATCGTTCACGCTAGTGGGACATGAAAGGTTCATGCATAAGTTTAAAGAATAATAATTCGCGTCTTCCGTCGTTCACGCTAGTGGGACACGGGGGGTATACGCGTAAGTTAAGACTATTAAGTCGTGTCTTCTGTTGTTCACGCTAATGGGACACAGGAGGTTCACGCTAGTGGGACGTGTTATTCCGCAAGGATGACCGCACGACGACAAGAGGAGTCCGGTGTTAGCCTGATATGATAGGAATTTTCACCGGTAGAGGGGAGATGTACTTCGGGGTTACTCCACCCGGATGCACTCCGTAAAATGAACCAAGATAATTATTGTTTGTTCAACGCTGACTTACTAACTTTATGATTAAGAATGATGTATATAAATACTTATGAAATTATTAAGAGAATATGACAAGTAGTCAGCAGAGAAAGAAAGTGATCATTGGATGTCCCCAGATCACTAAGTATAAGTTAAAGTTTAAAGTTAGAATATGATAAGCATATGATTAAAACATGTAGCGATCCTAGATTTCCCCCTTGATCGCGAAATATGTAGAGAAAGACTTGGCGATCATAGGTATCCCCAAGATTGCCGAGAGTAGGCACGGCGACCCTAGGTTTCCCCCGTGGTTGCCAACAGTAGGTTGGGCTGGAGCTCACTGAGACATTATGTCTCATCCCAATCCTTCTGGTGCAGGTTTACAGGTTAGCAAGAGATGTTCATGAAGATCTTCAGGAAGACGCTGGATGGAGTGCAGATGCTCGTCAAGGACAAGCTCAGGAGGTTGACAGATTATCTATGTTTATGAGGATAAACTTATATGATATTTGGATATTTGTATAAACGAGCTATTTGTACACATTCAGTAGTTTTATATTGTATTTATTATTGAAAATTTTAATGTACCCGATATCAGATTAATACGCATGCTAAATATTCTAGATAATTTAGTATGAGTGTTACAATTGGTATCAGAGCAGGTCGATTCAGACCGTGCCTTGGGTCATTAAAAATTCAATAAAGTAGTGGAACCATTGGGTTCCGGATGTTGTTCTAAATGTCACATCTAGTTGAGCCTGATCAACTCAATCTAGGATATGACAGTTAGGATAAATGTCCGAGAGCTGAATGTGACCAAGGAGGAATGAAGTTTATGAAGGGCGAAGATTAAGGTGGTAGAATTTTTAAGATGGAATTGGCGAAGAAGTATTCAATGCCAAATGGTGGCCATCAACCATGAGGTAGCGAAGTCTGTTAGTGGCAAGATTTCAGAAACATAAAAGATATTTAAAAAGGTAAGGTGAAGCACCTCAACCCAGTTGAACGCGTCGTTGGACGAAACCTCGTCTGCGGAAGACATACGGATTAAGAAATTATGGAATACTCTAAGGAGTGACGTGGAACCTTAACGGGAACCGCAGTTCGAGAAGTTAAAGTGAAGAGAGGAATTATCAGTCGGTTTTTGAAACCTTTAGACTCCCAGCAAGGATAGAGCGTGTAAGAATCGGAGGACTCGCACACTCGAACCGGATAAGATTTTAGCCCAAACAGTTAAGAGAAAGTTATGGATTAAGCGAATTATTTGGACGAATGAAACTAACCACTCAAGGGTGGTCTTTGAGCATGACTCGCAAGTAAGTTTAACCCCATCAGATCAGCCACACCTCCCGAACCATAAATGCTAGATTTGGGAATTAAGAAAAGAAGATGGTATGCAACCTAAGAACTAAGATGGATGATTAAGAGGTGATAATAAGACCCGTTGCATATCGAAGCGTGAATCATATTTTCAGATATTGCTTATAGTAAGAAGATTGGAAATAAGTTAAGCTTAACCGGAATATTACTTAATGATAGGTGGATATTGAATAATTAGTCGTGGAAATTAGCAAGACTGATGGACGAACAAAGTTGAACCACCTTGATTGGAAAAAAGAAGACTAGTTTACGCCAACACAAGATTAAAGTAGACCGGTACCTTGAGAAATGATCGGAATTTCAGCCGAGAAAGTATGTTGAAATTTTAAGATACGAAGGATCGTCTTGAATATGAAAGGTTAGAATTAAGGTCAATGTTAAGGAGTTATGTGTTCTTAACTGAAGGGTTTCCTTCCACAACTATTTTAGAAGCTGAAAGAGGTCACCTCGTGTCAATAAGTTTTCGAGGGCGGTAATAAGGTATAGATTTCGGATTGTTTAACCATTGGCAGAGTTATGCAGATGTTAAGAACAAGATTTTGGATATGAAAATTCTTACGGATAAAGATAGAATGATTGGTAATGGAATGGAACATTGTCGAACGCTTGACAGTTGTTGGAAACCGTTTACAGGTTCTAGCGTTTTATCGTGAAAGTAAGTGAGTATATGGTTCATGTCCGAAAGGAAGTACAGTGTCAGATGACGATCAATCAGTAAGTTAAACAGGTGGTTTAAACCACAAGAGAATCAACGAATGTAAGATGAATCTGCTGTGATAGCTACAAGTCGTTAAGGAACAAGTCAGCCAGAGAATTTGATAATGGTGTATTACTCCTACTCCAAAGTGTTTTGTTAGATCAGAGTTGCGCAGCGGAAAAGTAATTCCAGGATGAGTTAACTAACAATTCTAAGCTGAAGCTTAGAGAACAAGGATGCTTGTGTAGTCCTTATCAGGTGAACCACAGAATATCAGTGAGCAGTGACGACTCGAACTTGTTATAAGTTCTAAAAGGAAATTTTAAAAGTTAGGTCGAGGGATATTTCAAACCTCGAAATACAAGAGAAATGGAAATCGAAGCAGTTTGAGATTATGTGATAAGAATGAGAAGAATATGTTTCTAGCACAAAAAGTCTAGAGCAAGGAAAGTCATCACTAATACGGTAATTTAGCTATTTTAGCTTAGTAACTTCAAGTGGACTTGAAGAGTAAGTTTAATCAAAAGGGTAAGCATGAGGCAGCATCCGTAAAGATTGCACTTGCAAGACGGTAAATATTTGAAATCGAAGCATTGGTCAGAAGTGACAATGCAGTGACATATGAGTCTAATCCGTGTTGTATCCCGTTATGCCAACATGTCACATGTATCAGGTTATGTTAGTATATATATACTTAACAGGCAATACTTAAACTACTCAGATAGTAGTGTAGCAGATTTTCAGTTATGTGACGTGTTTTGGTAATAGTGGTACGCAATCAGGAATGTTTAAGCATGAAGGTTTTTACCAGAACAGAATTGTTGATATCATCATATCTTAGCAGAAGAGTTCGGAAATTATCGTACTTAATGTTCATCAGTAAAGGAAGAAGGACTTTTATGCAGATTAAAAAGTCACTCGTAGTCTACAGTAAAGGGCTACGTAAGTTCAGGTTATGATTAAAGGATTAAAGAATGAGTGTGCTATTTTTGGTAGCAATCAAGTAGAGCTTTCTTTTGAAAATAAGGATCTTGGACTCGACGTCCAGTATGAGAAAATAAGTTTACGATGCCGAGAGAATGTAACCATAATTCATGTTATACGGGTTGTTGTATACTCAAGAGATCAACATGGGTAACATTGGTGGGGCAAACCTGGCAAGCCAGTCGAAAGGCAAATCCCGGATGTTACAAGATAAGTTAAGAGTAAGAAAGATTCCCAATTGATGTGATAGTGTCTCAAATATGTTAAGATTAAGAATGATGTCCCGCTAGTTGGACAATGATGATGCGATGTACTACGTACCCGTTAGTAGTGTACATGTACTCTAACATAGATGTAAATTAAGTGATATGAAATATGCTATATAATGATTTGTGAGACGACTTATACCACTCATCACTTGGACTGAACTCCTATGAGTTTTGGATTTTGTCAGTATAGAAAATATTTATGCTACGGCAAGAAAACGAGAATAAGTTGTGACAAGAACGATGGGAGATTGGCAAACTCTCAGTATGAAGAATGATTTCTAAGTTATTAAGATAAGTGACGCCGTAGACCGATTGGAGCGGAGCAGGAATAATCTGTAAGAATTCCACAAATCTTTGAGATATTCATAGTGAAGATAATGATTGCGATTGTGGTAAGTAGCGCATCATGATGTCAGGAAGAAAGGAGCAAGTGCTAGAGGTGAGACTCCTGCTTGTACTGAGAATACTAAATGAAGTTGGAATGATTCTTGCATTTGCATGTGCGTGTACAATATCAGATGTTTTCGGACTAAGAATGATTCTATATGGAAGGGTATGATATAGATCTGCGAGTAAGATGTCGTCGTATGAGACGTAAGGTAAAAGTAATAAATTAGTAGAATTAAATGCAGTGCAATTCACCACGAGCATTTCAGTTAAAGGAAAAGTTGTCAAGTATATTCGACATATAGAGTTGGAAATCCAAGGAATTCCGATAAGTAAGACGAACTGGAGTTTGACTAGAAGAGAAGGTAGTATGAGAGGATTCTAAATTTCGAGGACGAAATTTCTTTAAGGAGGGTAGATTGTAATATCCCGCTTAAATGTAACAGTTATTAGCGTTAGAAACTTGCTAAGCAAGCATGGCAATTTTGTAATATTAAGCAATGGCATTATAGTAATTATTTTAAAAGAGAGGATTATAAGAAAAAGAGGTAAGATATTCTTACCATCTTTCTCTCATTCTTCTACACTCTTCCAAACTCATTATCCTCTCCCTCCTTCCCTCTACTCACACGCCCTCCCTCTCCTTCCCAACAACCATCCAAACTTCATTCAAAATCTTGTAAGAAATCTTGCAAAGCAAGCTTGGTATGGAAGTTTAGAACAAGAGAAGTAAGAAGGAAAGCAAGGAGACAAGTTAGAGCTTGAGGTTCAGGAACTAACCAGCACCAATCAAGGCTTAGGTGAGCTCCCTAGGGTTTTAGAACCCGTATTGAGTAAGTTTAAGAGTAATTATGCTTAAAGCAAATTTTTATAAAAAGCCCTAGATTATGTAAATTGCTAATTCCTTGTTCCAGCCATGTTTAAATGATTTATAAGCTTAAGAAAATCCTTTTCATGCCATTTGGGAAGCTTGGGTGTGTTGGGATGGTTTGGAATGATGAAAAATATCAATTTTGAGATTTTTGGACCTGTCATGGTCGCTACAGCGAGCTGGAGCTCGCTACAGCGACCAGGCAGAATTTTATTCTGCCTACTGTCGCTACAAGCGCAGTCTGGTCGCTACAAGCGCAGGCTGGTCGCTACAAGCGCGCAGGCCCAGACAGCACTTGACAGCTTTGCTGTTTTGAGTGTTCTGGGGCGTGTAGGCATGGTTTTCCACATCCGTTTTCTCCATAAACATTTTAGAAACATTTACCACCATTCTAACACATTCAAGAGGCTCCCAAAAAGGATGAAAATGTATGGAACAAGGATTATGCATTGACTTAGATTAGTCTGAATTAAGAGGGTAAAGTCCAGACGAATATGCAAATGATCTAGCAACTATGTAGTGGCTTATGATAACGATAAGCCTATGATCCTATACATATAGGTTATGATTTGGAAGATTAGTTCCCTCAAGAAATGCATTTAATATGCAAAGCTTATGGTAGATTATTAGACGTACTTTCAAGTACAATAGTTAAGAATTAATGAGGAATAAGAATGATCCAATGATCAAAGTTAAGAACCTCTTTATAGGTAAAGCTTTAAGAATGAATTATTCAAGAATGCATCAGATATGCATAAGACATAAGCTATAAGTTATATATATATATATATATAAGAAGAATAAGAATAAGAGATATTAAGATATTAAGCCGTGGCCTTCGTCGTTCACGCTAGTGGGACACGAATGGTTCATGCAAAGTAAAGACTAAGATTAATATTATTAAGTCGTGACTTTCATCGTTCACGCTAGTGGGACATGAAAGGTTCATGCATAAGTTTAAAGAACAATAATTCGCGTCTTCCGTCGTTCACGCTAGTGGGACACGGGGGGTATACGCGTAAGTTAAGACTATTAAGTCGTGTCTTCTGTTGTTCACGCTAGTGGGACACAGGAGGTTCACGCTAGTGGGACGTGTTATTCCGCAAGGATGACCGCACGACGACAAGAGGAGTCCGGTGTTAGCCTGATATGATAGGAATTTTCACCGGTAGAGGGGAGATGTACTTCGGGGTTACTCCACCCGGATGCACTCCGTAAAATGAACCAAGATAATTATTGTTTGTTCAACGCTGACTTACTAACTTTATGATTAAGAATGATGTATATAAATACTTATGAAATTATTAAGAGAATATGACAAGTAGTCAGCAGAGAAAGAAAGTGATCATTGGATGTCCCCAGATCACTAAGTATAAGTTAAAGTTTAAAGTTAGAATATGATAAGCATATGATTAAAACATGTAGCGATCCTAGATTTCCCCCTTGATCGCGAAATATGTAGAGAAAGACTTGGCGATCATAGGTATCCCCAAGATTGCCGAGAGTAGGCACGGCGACCCTAGGTTTCCCCCGTGGTTGCCAACAGTAGGTTGGGCTGGAGCTCACTGAGACATTATGTCTCATCCCAATCCTTCTGGTGCAGGTTTACAGGTTAGCAAGAGATGTTCATGAAGATCTTTAGGAAGACGCTGGATGGAGTGCAGATGCTCGTCAAGGACAAGCTCAGGAGGTTGACAGATTATCTATGTTTATGAGGATAAACTTATATGATATTTGGATATTTGTATAAACGAGCTATTTGTACACATTCAGTAGTTTTATATTGTATTTATTATTGAAAATTTTAATGTACCCGATATCAGATTAATACGCATGCTAAATATTCTAGATAATTTAGTATGGGTGTTACAACTAGGATCTACAAAACTATAGCTTTCTATGGCTTCCTGACAACCTGGTGGCCACTGGGAGTATATCGCAACTCACCCTTCCTGTTAAGCACGTGAAGACGTCCAATCGGAGTACAATCACATAATCTTAACATGGAAACTTTCTAGGTTGATCATCAATATTTCCCACCAAAGTGTTATTCTGCTGAGCCTCTGGCCTATGACAAGAGTCCTAGTTATATCTCAGCATTCCCAGACTCCTCCGAGATCTACTACTCGTGCAAACTAGTCTTTCCTGTTCCCTATACCTTTCAGTGAATAGGGACTAACACATATTTTTCTCTTATATATACAAAAATTTGTTAAATAGTTGAGTCGCACCAGTTATGGATTTTATTTGCTTATATATGCGAGAATAAATTTTTATGTAGATATATGAGAAAGTTGATATAATAAAATTTTGATGACTATTTTCCAAATCAAATGTAATGTAATGTTTCTATTAAACAACTTTTTATTTTTTATGCAAAAAACTGTTCAATGTTTGCACCGCACCCGTTGCAAATTTTATGTTCTTATATCTGCATGAATTTTTTTTTATATACATATATAAGAAAGTCGTTATGATAAAATTTAAAAACTCATGACTATTTTCAAAATGAAAATTAATGTAGTGTTTCTATTAAATAACTTTTTATTTTATATGCAAAACACTGTTGTTAGCCTGTGTTTTTCGACAAAGGATATTAAATACAGTCACTAAGGTTTGATTGGACACGTGGAAGAAAGATGAAAATTTAGTCTAAAGGATTTCTGAAGTTGCACATGTTCGCTCGACAGAATCGAAGCATTAGAGTTGGTCAAAACATGTAACAGCCCGTTTTTAGCTAGAATTATTTTACATATTATTTATACGTGCTTATATGTGTTTATGTGTGATTAATTGCTTGGTTGTGTATTTGATATGAGATTAGTGGATTTTTAGCCTAGAAGGGTATTTTGGTCATTCGATGAGCAAGGGTAAATTAATAATTTTATTTAGAGGGTTATTTTGGTGTTTTAAGTGGGAATGATTATTTTTACTAAGTTACTAGTGAGTTGGGGTAATTAATTAGAGACGGTAATTGTTCGTTATTTTGACTGTTTAAGCGAATAGTAACTTTGGGGAATTAGTGGTAAGAATATTAAGCCATTAAGACAATTAGAGACCTAGCCCAATTGTGTGGTGACTATATAAACACAACACTTGTGAGAAAATTAGGTTTTTACATTCATTTATTCATTCATTCATTTCACAAGATATTTTGAGAGAGAGGTAGAGAGAGAAAGTGGATCAAGAGGATATAAGAAGAAGCTAGAGAGAGAGAGCTTGGGGTTTGAGGAGCTAGGAGCTAAAGTGAAGCTTAAGCTAGAGGAATCAAGAGCTAGAGGTAAGGGTGGATGGTTCCTTTCATTAATTAAGTCATAATCTCTACTTTCAATTATGGGTTTAAGTGCTTTTATGTTAATTGTGACTTTTTATGATCTTTGATGATGAATTTCGTGCTCCTAATTCATGTGAATTTGTGGGTATGATAAACTCCATGAAATTGTTGGTTATATGCTTAAAAATTTGATACAAGAGATCACACAAGCTCCTGACATTCAGAAGATAGTGGTTGAGCTGAATGTAACTCCAGATGCTAGACCTGGGTTTGTGGTGAAACAAGGACTGTTGTTTTACCATGACAGATTAGTATTAACCCATAATTCACCTTCTATTCCCATGTTGTTAAGGGAATTCCACAGCAGTCCGACTGGGGGACATTCTGGTTACCTCAAGACTTACAGAAGGTTAGCTGAAAACCTTTATTAGATTGGAATGCAGAAGACAGTCAGAGACTTTGTCAGATCTTGTGATGTCTGTCAAAGACAAAAATATGCAGCTACCACTCCTGGGGGACTTCTATAACCTCTCCCAATTCCAAATGCCATATGGGAGGACTTATCTTTGGATTTTATAACTGGACTGCCTAAGTCTAAAGGTTATGAAGTTGTGCTGGTTGTAGTGGACAGGTTATCTAAATATGGCCATTTTATATTGTTAAAGCACCCTTATACTGCTAGGACAGTGGCTGAGTTGTTTGTTAAAGAGATAGTCAGGCTTCATGGGGTCCCTAGCTCGGTCATCAGTGATAGAGACCCTCTATTTGTAAGTCATTTTTGGATGAAATTATTTAAATTGCAAGGAACACAACTAAAAATGAGTTCGACTTACCACCCTGAAACAGATGGGTAAACTGAAGTTTTGAATAGATGCTTGGAGGCTTATCTATGATGCTTTGCTTCCGACCAACCCAAGAATTGGTCTCCGTGGATTCCTTGGGCTGAATTTTGGTATAATACCACATTTCATGTGTCTATTAGTAAGACACCTTTTGAGGTTGTGTATATATTTTGGTATCACCGGCGAAAAGATGGGTATGCGAGTCCTTGGGATAGGTTGTGGGACTTATGAGGATGAGTCAACGATTCCAATCGATTCCTTCGTTTGGAGCTCCGCTAGCGTTGCAGTGGACGGATCAAGTGTTCACAATCTTTTTGGTCTGAAGATATTGTTTCTAGGGTTTGTTCCCTAGTGAAGTCGCCACTGATCCGGTTGGACCTATGAAGATTGTTTGTTGGGTTGAGTTCCGTTGTGTAGAGGGATTGAGCTTCTTGCTGTCCATCGTGGTCCGCCGCGAGTCCTTCTTCACCGGAAGGGGTGGTGTACCTACATCGTGGTCCGCCGCGAGTCCTTCTTCACTCTTTTTCTTTATTAAAAAATAGGCTTAATGACAATTTTAGTCTCCCAATTTAATCAATTTCTGGATTTTGATCCTTTGGTTTTTAAATTCACAATTTTGATCTCTTGATTTTATCAAATTTTGAAATTAAATCCAACATTTCAATTGACGCTAATGTGATACAATTTTAGAGGACGTGACACTGAACTTAATATACACATGAATGCCACATCAGATTAAACTTAAAACAATCAATAATTAAGAAGAAAAAAGATGAAGGAAGAATTTATCAATTTGAGAAAAAAATTAGGTTTTCCAATTTTATAGATTTTGTTAAATTATTAATATAAATAATACTTTTTGAAATATAAAAATAGTTATTTAATAAAATATTTATAATTTTAAGTTTAATCTGATGTGACATCTTTGCATGTACTAAGTTTAGTATCATGTCATCCAAAATTGTGCAACATTAACGTCAATTAAAATGTTGGATTCAATTTCAAAATTTAAAAAATTCAATGGACAAAAATCACAGATTTAAAATCGAAAGATCAAAATCCAAAAATTGATTAAATGGGGAGACTAAAATTGTCATTAAGCCTTAATAGAATCATTTAATACATGTGAAATTTGAAAACAAATATAGAAAGTGAGTTTATAATGAATGAAGGAGTGAGAATACAAACTCAACTACCATGAAAAGGAAATACAGTATCAGAAAATATCAAAATCTGTCGGTATTAAAACAACTAATATTATATTTTTCAGGCACGAATAAAAAAATCATAGCCACAGAACTAAACAACTTTTCAAATATTATGTTATTATTATTATTAAAAAAACAAAACAAAACAAAACAAAACAAAACAAGAATCCGACAAAATTCTCTGTCACCTTCTTCGGTTCACAAATCTCTTTCCATTTTCATTTCATTTTTCTCTCTCTCTCTCGTCGCTTCTGGTTTCTCTCTCCTCTAGGGTTTCATCATCATCGGAGAAGGACCAATCTCCAAGCTTCGAATTCGTTTCTCTATTCGTGAATTCGAAGCTTAAGTTTTGGTTCTTCTCCGTTTAATTTCGGTCTCTCTTCAATGTAAAAAGGTTTTATTTGCTTTTTGATCCTTTTCTCAGAAACTAGAAAAAAAAGAGAGAACAATGACGCAGAAAATTCAGCTCAAGGTCTTATTCTCTCTCTAATTCAAGAAATGTTACGTTATAATGAAAAATTGAACATGGGGTGGCACAAAATGATGAATTTTTTAATATTTAACCGTTGAAAAATTAATGGTTTTGAAGTTTTTTGTTTTTTTTTCTGATTTTCTTATTAGATTTTATCAATCATTAGGCTCTGTTTTGTGAACGTGTGTAATAATTATCATTTGGCAGAATAATTATTTTAACTGTAAACAATAAAGATAGTTATAGTTATATGCAGTAAAAAAAACTTTTAGTTATATTTTTTGTGCTAAGGATAAAATTTGACTTATACATTAAACTTAATCATTAGAATGTTTACATGTTATTAAGGCTATTCATTTGTTTAGAATAATTATTTACTAGTTTTTATGCTTTAGAATTCAAATAAACATTCTAGTCAAAATTCAAATAAACATTCTAGTCAACTATGATATCTTTCTAGAAAGGTTTTGGTTAGTCCGTCACGCTGATAATGCCGAAATTGTTAGGCTGGACACCTTTATCCGGGTTTGAACCCGGAACTCATAGTTGTGTGTGTGAGTTTTAGTGGTGTTTGCCACTTCGTTTACAAACCAAAAAAAAAAGAAAGGTTTTGGTTAGCAGATTTTTATTTGTTTTTTGTCTTGAAACATTGTTCTGAGCTGACTGAATTGTACAGAACATGAAATTTTAGAGTTAATAACTTGCAGGACTCAAAAGAATTAGAGTTTTTCACTGAGTATGGGGAAGCTAACAGATACAAGATTATTGAGATTATTGGAAAGGGTAGCTATGGAGTTGTTTGTGCAGCAATTGACACCCACACTGGCGAAAAGGTTGCAATTAAGAAGATTCAGGATGCCTTTGAACATATTTCTGATGCCGTTAGAATCCTCCGTGAAGTTAAGTTGCTGAGGCTTTTAAGACACCCTGATATTGTTGATATTAAGAGGATCATGTTGCCGCCGTCAAAGAGAGAGTTTAAAGATATTTATGTGGTCTTTGAGCTTATGGAGTCTGATCTCCATCAAGTCATTAAAGCCAATGATGACTTGACCCGCGAACACCATCAGTTTTTTCTTTATCAGATGCTACGTGCGTTGAAGTATATGCATTCGGGTATATGCCCGTCTTTCTTTTCATTGTTTGGACTTCATATGCATTATTCGTTTAAAATTTGGCTTTAAACGACTTCTAAATAACTTTATGTTCGGTTGCAGCTAATGTGTACCACAGAGATCTTAAACCCAAGAATATATTGGCAAATGCAAACTGTAAACTCAAAGTTTGCGATTTTGGACTTGCAAGAGTTGCATTTAATGATGCCCCAACATCAATATTTTGGACGGTATGTAGTTTCATTTACAATTGCAAGAGTACAACTGTTTTAATGGTTATGCAATCAGTTGCAAGGTTTATCATCTCTTTATTTTGGTGCTTCTTGCAGGATTATGTTGCTACAAGATGGTATAGAGCCCCAGAGCTTTGTGGATCATTTGCTTCTAAGGTATTAGCTTAGCTAGGAGATGTATATCTCTAATTCTTCCATGACATGATATGGATATTGTTTTTCTTGACATATTTGGTATGGGTCCATCAACACTATAACACAGAAACAATCAGCTTCATTGATATTGTTATCAAGACATGAAATACTACAAATACTAGTTTAATCTGTGTGGCTACTTTGTCTTGCTAGGATTCTAATGATTTTAGTGTTCCTTCCAGTCATACCAATATTTGATATACATTAGTTGATGGTTATAAACATTTAAATTTTATTTAGAAGAGATATTCTAAAATGGTATTGTGGTTTTAAGTTGGAGATGTGGAGTTGAGAGTGACATGCCCATGTTTGATGCTGAGTTATGCAATATAAAAATATTGTAGATTTTTTACTCAATCAAGTAGGCATTTAGTAAAATGTTGAGTAAAAATAATCTGACACCTGCAGGGAGAAACACGTAGGAAACTATATTTGAACAAGAAATCATAAATCAAATATATTCTATCCAAACAGGCAATCATAGTATGTTGAACGTTCAATGGTGGAAATATGCCTTGCTGTTGCATTTATTTCTTGTATGACATGTCTTCTTTGTGCTCTATTATAGTAAGACTATTGATTTCTCCTGGATGTTGAATTATCTGTTCTACAGGTAAATGTACTGGTTTATTCGTCTGTTTCCTTTTGAATGCTATGGTTGGATGTGTAATTTTCTTTTAAATTTCTGATATTGTTGGCATGCTGTTTGCAGTACACACCAGCGATTGATTTATGGAGCATTGGATGCATTTTTGCTGAGGTGCTCTTGGGAAAGCCACTGTTTCCTGGTAAAAGTGTTGTGCATCAGTTAGATTTGATTACCGACCTTCTTGGGACACCATCGCCTGAAACTATTACAGGAGTATGAACTTCTCTTACCTTATTTATCTATTTCATTGGATTTAATTTGTAGGTAGTTCTTAATGTTTTCTTTCATGAAACTTAAGTTTCTATATAACTAGTATTTGACACTTCCTTTGTAAATTTTGCAGGTTAGAAATGATAATGCAAGGAAGTACTTGATGGGAATGCGGAAGAAACCTCCTGTTTCATTTGAACGGAAATTTCCAGATGCTGATCCATTGGCACTTCACCTTTTACAAAGGCTTCTAGCATTTGATCCAAAGAATCGGCCAACTGCAGAAGAGGTATATGTTCATCTATAGTGTAACGTGTTACCTCTAGACCCATCTAGGAAATACTTCCTCCGGAATCATATATAAGAAAATATAGCGAATTGTACGCTTATTAAGAATGCTAGAAAACATCATTTTTTTTTAATGTAATAAAAAATATAATTTTATTCTCCAAACCACCCTTTCTCTTCATTTACTTTTCTTTGGGAACTTGGTCCATGATAACATTAACTAAAGGATATTTTTAGAATAATAACATTAAATAAGGTACAATAAGTTGGTTTTTACTAATATTTGATTGCACCAAATATGACCTGTTTTTTGCTTTTAATTAAGTCCAAATGGAGTATCTATTTGAGTGTATTTCAAGAACCATCATGAAAAGTTGACTTTTTGTTCATTATATACCTGATAGAATCCATTCTGCATGTTCTGTTGGCAGGCACTGGCTGATCCTTACTTCAAGGGCTTGGCAAAAGTTGAGAGAGAACCTTCGTGTAAGCCAATCTCAAAATTGGAATTTGAGTTTGAGAGGAGACGGCTAACAAAGGATGATGTTAGAGAACTAGTATATCGGGAAATACTAGAATATCATCCTCAACTGCTCAAAGATTACATGAATGGAACTGAAGGCGCCAATTTCCTCTATCCTAGGTCAATATACACTTCTATTGATTATACTCTATCCCCGTTGCTCTTTTCGCCGATGTTGTTATTGATGCATGTGTAATGATGTTTATGTGCAATGCATATTATTTATGCATTTATGCCCCTTGCAGTGCAATTGATCAATTGAGGAAGCAATTTGCTTATCTTGAGGAAAATGATGGAAAAAGTGGGCCAGTGCTTGCTCCTGAAAGAAAGCATGTCTCCCTTCCAAGGTAAGATCAATAAGAACCAAACATGGTAGCCTTTCCCCTTGATGTATTTAAGTTGCTGGTTATTGAAGTTTTGATTACATGTTGAGTTTGTCAGATTTTTGTAGCTCAATATTTCTCTTGGTATGTTAACACAATCATTCCTATTTTGCAGGTCCACTGTTCACTCTAGTGCAGTTCTTCCAAATAACCAGTCAACTTTTGCTTTGTGTGAGAACAAGAAAATGGTAGAAGATACATCTAAGAGTTTGAGAGCAGCCGGAGAAAATTCTGGAAATCAAATAAGGGGTGTACAGCCTCCACCACGGGTGCCAGGTATACGAGTTCAAACTATAATATGCACAATTCTGTAAAAAAAGTACACTTAGGCTCTGTTTCGTAAAAACTAGCGGATAGATGATAAGCTAGCTTATAGCGGATGACTTATAAGCTAGCTTATTGCTGATAGCGGATAAGCTGACTGATTGAATTGCAGTGTTTGGTAAAATTAGCGGTTGAAGTAGCTTATAAATATGAAATGACATACAAAATGGTATATTTAATTAATATTAATTTTTTCCAATTAAGATTACAGGGGTAAAATTGAGTTGAAAGATGATAAGTTATAAGCTACTTGAATTAATTAGCTTAACAAAAAACGCTATAAGCTCATAAAAATAAGCTATAAGCTCATGAGAAAGTGACATTACCAAACGGGTCTTTTTTAATCATATGAGCTTATAAGACATAAGTTATAAGCTCAAAAAAAGTGTCTTGCCAAACAGACCCTTAGAAAGGCCCTGACTTTCCTTTTACCTTCCAAACACAAGTGGATGGTAAGATGTTCTTAACCTGATCTGAAGAGGATGGAGCTAATTACTAAGAAACACCACAAAGCAAATTCTAGATCTTCCACGAAACTCCACAATGTAAAATAATTTGATTGAGCTGTGAAACGTGTAGCATATTAGGAGAAAGAGCCATCCCAATATTACATTTTGCAGCATATCAACAAGAAGCCTCATCCCACTAATTGAGTTTATTTTGAAGAAAACTACCTGCCTCACTAGCATTTTTCTGACGTCTATATGCATGTTGTAGCCTAAGAGGATGGATGATAACTTCCTTTTACTATTGTTATCCATAGACATGATGTAGTGTTAATTTATCTTGGATTGGTTGATATTCCAATATATTCATGATTCGTTATTAATCTTCACTTAACATCAAACGTTTATTCATCAACATATGAAGTTACTAACTTAGAATCTTAAACAGTAAACCAGATTGCACACTGAATAATAGTACTTCTATTAATAATTCTGAATTCCCAGGGAACTACTGTTTCAACTGAGATAAGTTACAAGTAAAAAGGGAAGTTGTAACTTCTGAATTGTTCGGTTTAGAGTAGACAAATCCATTAATGTAGTGGTTCTGCAACATGAAGTTCAATACGATACTACAATGTTATTTTATATTGCTGTTTTCTGTCTATATTTAACGTTGCTGAACAGTTTTTCTTTTGTTGCCACAGCTAAGCCAGGGAGAGTAGTAGGCCCAGTTCTACACTATGAAGATGCAAGAATCACATACTCTTCTATCGACCCAAGAATGGTTTACCAAAATACTACTCAAGCAGTATCGAGTCGCTTAACCCAGCAGTCCAACTTACAGGCCACACCAACCTCTGATTTGAACAATAACCCATACCGTCGGCGAGGCAATAACAATAACCTAAATGATCATGTAACAACTATTGATACAAAACTGCTGCATGCACAGTCTCATATTGGTGTAGTCGGTGCTGCAGCAGTAGCTGTTGCCACTCACAGTCACAGGTATTCAAGGGGCATTCAGTACAGTTTGTCCTAGGCTTGAAGTTCATGAGATTGAAACCTACTATGCTAGCCCAGAATTGAAGGGAGTGACGCTTATTAACTTTAGATGGGTTTAGGTTTTCATTTTTTACTTTTTGATCACTATCCTTGTAATTATATGCACGGCATTCAATTGTTAATAAAGAAAGTTGATTGCGTATATGTACAACATCAAAGTTTGGATTGTTTTTTAATCTCTATAAATTCGATTTATTGTACTCAAAGTTTGTTTGAGGTTTGTTCGGAGAGTCCCGACTTACTAATTGTGTCAATGCATGTAATTTAGATACCACTTTTTCACATTTAGAAAATCCCAGGTAAATTATTGCAGGTAAAAGTAAATGCAATTACATTCTCCTCAGTTATGTCCTTTTTTCTGTATATTTTTCCATTTTACCTTTCTCTTTAATTTCAAGTTACATTGCATTGTTGAAATATAGCATGCTACTCTTAATTAATGCAAAATTATAGGATAAGCTAGCAATCTGTGTATCTATATGGAATAACTTCAGAATAGTTGAAACTACAAAAACAGGATGAATTAGAGATTGGAGTTAGATTTTTCATAAAGTTAAAATAAACTATAGTGCTTATGGAACAAGAGTGACAGTATTGTCTACAGAATTTTCAGCTGGGAAAAGTGTAATTGGAGCATCAACAAGCTTCTTCATTTGAGTAAACTTCAGTGCTAATATTGGTTTTCATAACATCACACTGGCGCTGAAATTATACATGTCAATTTTATGGTCTCCAGCCATGTGACTGTTGCCGGCATGATCTCCAATGGTTGCATTACTTGCACCCTGTGTGAATATGTGAATTGAGATGTTGAGATTTTAGATTGGTGGCAGGTTCATCTCATGACAAAAGGTTTTTTTACTTTGTTACACTGGCTGTAATTCTGTTCAAGTCACACTTGACTGGAGTATAATAAATGTGGGAGCGATTCTAATCAGAATCGTTCTCCGTAATATGAAAAATTAAACTCTTATGTTAGACCCGATCCTTGTTGGTATATCGTAAAAACTTCAGTAGAGGAGAATCCTGCATTCGATATAGCAGGCATACTATAGTAGTGATGATCATTCATTATAGAAAATGAATGCTAGAGTTAAAGACGATCTATAAAAAACTTTTGAAGGCATAAAACTTATCATGTGTAAATTTACACATGTTAAGAAGTTTAAAATAGTAACTTTGTATTAAAACTTATATATTTTATTAGTTGTTTTAACATGTGTAACGCACATGTTAGACAAACTCAACTTATACTAGATAGACCACATTCTTAAATATAACATGAAAACCATTTTGTTAAATTATATTTACACCTTGGACAGACTGCATCAAAATTAAAAGATTCAATTTTTCTTTCGTACTTTAATCATCTTTCCTTTCAAAATAGAATTTAAACTTTTGAGAAATATGTCAATTATTTTATTAGCAACATGTTTATTTAAAGGAAAATGTTAACGAGTGCCCCCGGGCACTCTTTAAGGATCTTAAATGGTAACTTTTTATGAAAAGTTGTGTATTTAATGTATTGGAAATTGAACTATTTGAATTTTTTAAAGAATAATTTCCTAATTTAGAATGCTTAAAAGTACCCCGGGGGCACTCGTTAACAAGACCCTTATTTAAAAAGAAAACTAACAGATTTTCTGAGTAGTGCTTGCATTCTAGAATGATCGATGATTTACAACACACCAATAGTCTAAAAAAAGTACATAAAAGCATGTATAATTGAAAGCATATTTGTTGCATTATCTTATGTTACATTACCAACAAGATCGATGATTCTTAATTACCTTACAATCAATTTTTGTGGTGATAAAACTGGTTGGGAAGGAACCATAAAAAAATTCCAAAAGTAGACAACTCTTCCTCACACATGAAATAGTTAAGCGTAAGACCATTTTTAAAATATAAAGTGAACTATTAAAATAAAAATAAAACAAAACCCATGATTTTAAGTCATAATACAATTTTCTAACCATGAAGGATGATTTTATCCTTTCATTCTTCATTTTTATCACAAAAACCTTCGCTAGCTTTCTTCGTGGTTTGCACTTCCTATTTTATTCTGTCCTTTTTGTATAGATCTAGTATGGGTTATAGATTTGTAGTTTTTTTTTAAGCAAAGGAAAATATAATAAATAAATACTCCCTCCATAACTTTTTATAAGCAAATTTGACCAATTCACATTTTTTAAGGAATGTGGTTTGTGTTATTTAATTTAAGTTAAATAACCTATTTTGCCCTCATTAATTGTGGTGTACAGTTGTATATTTTCAAGGTGTTGTTGTTAAACGTGTGTGCATTTAAAAAATTAAAATAAAGGTATTTCAGGTATATTATCCTTAAATATGACAAAAAAAGTCAATTTTGCTTATAATTAGTTACAACTGAAATGGTTGAATTTTGCTTATATTTTGTTATGGAGGGAGTAAAAAATACAAAAGCTGAGGGGTCATAAACCTAACTCAGCATCAAGCACAAATCAACCCTAAACGGGAATACATCAAAGGTTAATACAAAAGTGGTAGTTAAACCTAACTGAATGGAAATAAAGTCCAATATTGAACCCAAATGCGTAGCAAACTATTACACTACAACACAATTTGGCAAACCCAACACGGGGTCCAAAACTAAATTACAAAAGAAATTAATGTGTAAAAATCTACAACCATATTATGAACCAAAGACGAGTCTGAATATAATCAAATTCATCTTTGAGGATGGCATATGAACTCGACCGCCAACATGGTGACGAATATCCGCACACCCACAATTTACTGTGACAAACCACGTAAATTCACGACCATTTCTTGTCACACAATCCAAAATCACGAGATCGAATAAGATTTTTTAAAAACAGCCACAACCCAAAGCAGTCCAAAATCCTTTGACGCGGTGGGTGCAAAACTTAATCTTGAAGAGAACCTGCAGAGAACAGAAAAAACAGAACCTGCAGAGAACGAAACCAGATCTGCAACAACCGTCCAAAACTGAAACCACCATCATTACCCACCACGACCCTTGCAGACGGTGAAGAATCGAAGAGAACAACGCCGGAGGAGGGTTGATCGTGCTGGAGCAGAGGCGGCCGCCGAAAGGATGGTAGATCTCACCTTGTAACAGTATCGGAGCGTTTAGCAGTGGATTACACACAACAACGCGTTTTCGAACCAACACTCAAGCCCTCTGACGCTAAAACGACCACCAGAATGGTGAAAAACCACCACAATGAATGCCACAGCCACCGAAAAACTGATGTTTAAGAACCCTGTCGGGGGTAAGAGGTGGTGCGGAGGACAAAACCACTCATCGCACCACCATCTACAACAGCTACATCTTGGAGGAGAGTTTTTCGTTATAGATTTGTAGTTGTTTCTTTATAACTGAGTTTTGGCCTAGCCTCCCCAATTATATTACTAAATTTTTTATTAATACATTTTTTAGTTTTTATATATAAAAAAAACAGATTGAGCCTTTATCCAATTTTTTAAAATTTTGGCCAAATTATTATTATAAAATATTATGGTTATTTTGGCATACCTTTTTGGAATTTTGGACACCTAAAAGTATTTTACATTAATTTATGTCAGCATATTCCTGACTCTTTTAGTGACACTTTGATATACCCCACCCTCTCTATTGATGTGTCATAAACCTTCACAACGAAGACACCCACATTTGGGTACATACCACTCATTTATAATTTTTTAATAATAGTATTTAATAAGTACTCAATCCCTTTAACCCAACATCTCACACAAATTTCTTAAATGAGACTCACTGATTAACTATCAATAACTTTATATCATTGCTTTTCAATTTTTTAATATTAAAATAGTGTGAGTCCCGCTTAAGATTAGTGGTCTTAAGTGAGACCATGAGTCTTATAAGACCATGAAAAAGTTTCTCCCCAATAAGGGTACCTAATACGTACGAGGTCTTATATGTTTAAGACCCTCCCATTGTTTAAGGAATGATTTTATTTTATCATATTATCAATTAATTTGATGTTTTATTTATGGAAAAAAATTATACTTTCACTTATACTTATAATGTTCTTTATAATCGGTGCATGAATATTAGATTGTTGTTAAAGAGTCTCATATCAGATAAGAGATGGTCTGACAATGTGTTTATTAGTGGGGGAAATCTCCACCTCACAAACCGGTTTTGTAGGGTTGTGTTAAGCTCAACAATGATTTTTAAGATGGTATTAGAGTCTCTCCAAAATCCATTGAGCCACTATTACAAGGTTTTCACTATCGGGTCAGTCTCACATCAGATAAGAGATGTCTGACAATGTGTTTATAAGTGGGGTAAATCTTCACCTCACAAGCCGGTTTTGTATTCAGCCCAACCGCGATTTCTAATCACCTCACAAGCCGGTTTTGTGAGGTTGTATTAAGCCAACCACGATTTGTAGAGTTGTTTTAATATTCTTGTGATAACAAAATATTTGGTTGTTTTAACATTCTTGTGCATAACAAAAATATGATAATGTAAAGGAGGTGATTAAAATCATAGTTACTTTTTGTAATTGTTGAAATTTACTTTCAGTTCTTGAAGTTATTCAAAATGAATTGTTTTTATTTGGATAAATTTGTTGCGCGTATAGAATTAATAACAATTATATGGAAATGATGTTTACATACTATCATCACTTACATGATTTGGTATACTTGCAAAATAATTGCTATCAAACCGTACCCTCCTTCTCCTTCTTTTCTTCTCTCTTTTGAGGCTAAATACTATCCATTTGTGGCGGGCAAGTAGGAGTGAGAAGGTGGTATTCTATCACAATTCTTCGATCTAAAAATCAATGGATAAATTTTTAATTAAAGAGGGGATATAGATAAGATGATCCGTGATTTGGTTTTGTGTGGGGTGGTCGGGAGTTACAGGAATTAAAGATAATGGTCGTTTTTGGGATGAAGGACACACTCTTTATTAATCCACATAAATTAAACAAAAAGTGACAACAGCTTCTCCTTAGTAAAGATAGTATAAACAACAATTTTTTTTTATAATACACATAAACATTTGAAGCTTTGTTCTACTTCTATGACAGAATACACGTAATTGAAATGAAAGATGACTCCATATTTATTGGTTAAACAAGAAAAAAAACAAGAGTGCATAATCGCACACCAATAAAAATAAAGTTAACCATCCTTCAGATTATTCTTTCTGGAACACAACGGGAAGGGCACTGCCATCAAGAGCCAACAGAATCTTACCATTCTCACGAACAATACCAACAGTCCCACATTCAAACTTACAACTCGGACACACTTCTGTAGGACACCATTGAATGTTATAGATACCTCTAGTTGGAGTTTCTACAATCTTAAAGAAGTTACCATATGATCCAACTGTACCATCATCTCTTCCGGTGACAATGAACCTCCTTCCACTCGTTGCATCTTTCTCACCCAATTTCCATTCTGTTGACTCTCCACAACCTGTGTGAGCTTGGAATATCACTCTCAAGTCTCTATTAAGCCTCACCTCGTCGTCCTCGTGATGGGGAGCAAAAGGAGAGAATACCACAGCCAAACCAGATGACAAATCAGCGTTCTCAAGACCGACATGCAAAAGACAAGCGTCATTTATGGGGATCAAAGTGAAACGCCCTCCATTGCCGGTGATAGCAGGCCTGACGAAGTATTCCTCATCGTCTTCAACGGGTTGGCCACTTGTGTCGATGACAAACTGGGCTATTGATGTTGTTGTCATCAAAAGACACACATTAGCAAGGATGAATATGGTGAGGGATTTAGTTGACATGGTTGTTATTTAATTATAGGATTAATATGAAAACCTTGCTTGCTTAAACTCAAAGGCTATGTATTAGAGGATTTAGGGGTTGTGTTTTTGTTGTTGATTGCCTGCCAAGCAAGGTATTTATAGGACTGATTATGATACAATGCAATGTATAGAATGATTGATTGATAAATGAACAAAAGTCCAATTAGTTAATTACATGAAATTTCTAATTGCTAGCTTTGTAACTCCTATCAGGACAAATTAACTAATAAATCTTCCGCGGGAATGGATGAATAAAAGCATTATGTCACTTTGTTTAGATCGCGAGATTTTGATAGGCTGGAAATGGTGAACTTTTCTCTAGTTTGAACCGTCTAATTAATAAGATATACATAGTTGCGTATAGAGACCAAAATTCACAAGCTGGTTAAAACCCTTTTGTCTCTTTTTAATTAAAAAAAAATTGAAAAGGGGGAATTTTTATTGATTAAAGTAGCACTAATGATCAATTTATAACTGTCTTTCGGGAAATTTGAACTTTGTATTACTATGAAGTTATAAGACTAAACTCTTACGACAACTTTGCATAATTCTCTTTTGGCTATACTTACACTTCAAGCCCCCTTGAAGTTACTGAGTTGAATAGCTAGATTACCGTACTAGCGGTGACTTCCATCGCTTTAGGCTTAACGTGGTAGGAACACATCCTTCATATTCTTACCACATACTCTTAAACTACTTCGATTTCCATTACTCATGAGTTTTGAGGTTTGAAGTATCCCTTAGCTTAACTTTTAAGTTTTCCCGTTAGAACTTATGGTATGTTCAAGTCGTCACTGCTTACTACTATTCTGTGTTATAAGAATTGAGCACTGAATACCTTTCCCTGCAATTCATCTGGCAAGGACTTCACAAGCATTCTTGTTCCCAAAGCTTCAGCTTCGAATTGTTTGTTACTTCATTCTTGAATAATTCTCCGCTGCGCAACTCTAACTCTAACAACTCGCTTTGGGATAGAAGTAATACACTACTACTACCGTATAAATTCTCTCGATCAATCTTACTCCTTTATAAAAATAAAAATAAAACAAAACCCATGATTTTAAGTCATAATACAATTCTTGTCAAAAAAAAAAGTCATAATACAATTTTGTAGCCATGAAGGATGATTTTATCCTTTCATTCTTCTTTATTTTTATCACAAAAACCTTCGCTAGCTTTCTTAGTGGTTTGCACTTCCTATTTTATTCTGTCCTTTTTGTGTAGATCTAGTATGGGTTATAGATTTGTAGTTTTTTTTAAGCAAAGGAAAATATAATAAATAAATAGAAAATACAAAAGCGGGGACATAAACCTAACTCAGCAGCAACCACAAATCAATCATAAACGGGAATACATCAAAGGTTAATACAAAAGTGGTAGTTAAAACCTAACTGAACGGAAATAAAGTCTATTGAACCCAAATGCGTAGCAAACTATTACACTACAACACAATTTAGCAAACCCAACACGGGGTCCAAAACTAAATTGTAAAAGAAATTGATGTGTAAAAATATGCAACCATATTATGAACCATAGACGAGTCTGAATATAATCAAATTCATCTTTGAGGATGGCATATGAACTCGAACGCCAACACGGTGACGAATATTCGCACACCCACAATTTACTGTGACAAACCACGTAAATTCACGATCATTTCTAGTCACACAATCCACAACCCAAAATCACGAGACCGAATTAGATTTTTTTAAAAACAGCCACAACCCAAAGCTGTCCAAAATCCTTTGACGCGGTGGGTGCAAAACTTAATCTTGAAGAGAACATGCAGAACTTGACTTGAGCCGAACTTGTTCATTTTCCAAAATCAAACATAAACTTGAGCCGAACTTGTGCATTTTCCAAACTTGTGCATTTTTTTTTTCTTCATAAAAACTTGTTCATTTCACAAATTTGAACAACACTTGTTTTTGAGTTCCAATAACTTGAACAACAAGCTATGTTCATTATTTTCAACAAACTCGAACAATAAATTTGTTCATGATTTTCAACACTTGTTTTTGAGTTCTAATAACTTGAAACAAACTTGTTCATTTTTCGATAACTTGAACAATACTCGTTCATAGGTTGCAACAACTAATTTGAGTTTCACACTTGTTCATAAGTTTTTTAACTAAGTGTGTTGCTCTTTTGGGATTTCTTTAAGTTTTCAACAAAAACTTGAATGAAAAAGGAGTGGTTTGACGTATGTCTCTCCATTCCCCGGTTGTACAAATGCTTGACGTATGTCTCGTCGTTCGGACAATCATCATTCTATTTTCAAAAGCATAAAACAAATCAAATACATCAAACCTTTTCTTGGTCCCCTGTGACCATTTTAAACCTTTCTTGGCCCCCGTGGTCAACTCAAACATTTTACGCCTTTGCGCGTTTTCTAACGGATACCATCGCCCGAGCGAGAGTCCGTCCTTTTTTTTCATCAAATCCCTTTTGCCTTTATTAAGCTACCCTCATAACGGTAGTAGGTAAAAACTTCTTATCGGTCTTCATTAAGCTATCCATACAACGATAGTAGACCACGTTTCCTTTTTTAATCAAACTTTTTCGCTCGAGCGCGATCAAATCATTTTTCATAATTAAAATTAACCAACACAAAAATATTTGCTACAAAGAACTACGTAGCTTTGATTTCTCCATCGCACCGGGAGATACGTAGGAGCAAGATTCACATCTTGTCAAGCACAATAATAAAAAAAAACTTTTTTTCCCTTTATATATTTCTCCTTTTTCCCTTTTATATATTCAAGCATGCAAACAAAACTTTAAAAACACTTTAGCCTTAACTAACTAGGAGGTTCCCGTTGAGTACAACGGATGTGAGGGGTGCTAATACCTTCCCATTGCATAATCGACTCCCGAACCCAAAATCTTTAACATTGAGGTAATTTAGAACTTTTTCCCCTTTTCCCCGAAAAATTAAAAGTTCAGTCGTGATTTAAAATTAGTGAGTCAACGCTAGTCAATAGCTTGATCTCCGAAATTCGACGCGACACTCACGAAACCTTTTTCCACAATAATGTTTATGTCTACAATTACTCCTTTGTCCTCATATCTATAACGAACACAAGACATAGATTGTGTCACCCTTGTATAGCTCAATATTTATATTTCTTGATCCCGAAATATACTGAATAACAAATAAGTCCAATATCTCATATTGACTTAATTCGGCATGGCCATGCATTTTACAGTCATATTTCATCAAGAGGCCTAAAGATATATCTCTTGTTATAAAGGAGGGACAAATCTCATCTAGGACACTCATGTCCCTTAGCATGATTTGTCAAGTGCCCATTAACCAACGTTATGGTTATCTTGTTACAGATAACATTTGAATGGCAATAAAACACTTGTCAACATCTAGGGATCATAGTGGTTTCTGGTCTAAGAGTGGTGGACTATCAATCTTATCATTTAGGGCACAAAGCCCTCCAGAAGGGCCTGACGCCCTCAAGAAGGGACTCGGCGCCCTCCATAAGGGCCAGAAAGGCCTTATGCAAGCCCACTTGGGCGCCACCTCACAGAGCTTCTAGAAGTCTCCAGAACGCTCCAGAACGCTCTAAACGTGACTTTGGGCCCAAACTATAGGAGGCTATAAATACCCACTTGAGAGGCATTGTCAAGGCATCACTTAAACAGACTAAACACTAGCTTTAGATATTGTACTCACTGCCAGTAAAACTGACCTAGGCCAGACCTCAATCCATGCCGACAATGTTTGGTGTCGTTGTCACCGACTCCGGGCATGTGTCTCATCATTGACGGCGCTGAGAATCACGTCGCTATGAACCCTATCAACGCTGTATTTGAAAGACATCAACCACCATCTGCAACGTTATACCAGATTATGTGCGTATTGAAAGTTACAGGTTATGTGCTTGCCCCCTTTACCAAAACTGTGGTTTAATTTATTTGATCGGGATTTAAAAATCAGGTTATGTGCGACTGGTAGCTACTGGTTTTTAGAAAACTTATTTGAGGTTTGGTGATATTAGTTGTATCCAATTCCATGGATTTTACGTGTCAAAATCTGTGGTATAACGAATGGCACATATGCTAATTCATATTATGGTGTTAGTTCAAATTATTTTTTATTAGCTGTAACAATGTTTGTCAAATAATTCAAACCGACTTCAAATACCTCGGCGGCGGCTTCTATTGTTTCTTGTGCTTACTATTATTTTTCTTTATACGTATCTATTTTTTCTATTTAATCCCATTAGTTCCATTGATGCTGCACATATCTATCTAATTCCAATTCTGCCAATATTTTGTTATTACTACTGCCAATATATTATTCCAATTGCTTCGACTGTGCTAATTCAATTCAATTCAATTTGCGGCTGTTAAATTGAGTTTCCAGTGCTTAAAATTACCACTGTGCAGTGCCATTCAGTTCAAATTGCTGAGATTATATTACTGCTGCATGGCTCTTTTTATTTAAAGTTTTCAACTATACACGGGTAACAGGTTCGATCCTTATTAGCTTTTAACATGAATTTATCAAAATTATATTTAGAGTACAGTTTAGTTATTATGTCCGACTAGTTTGAATTGAGTCCAAAACAATTTTTTTCTTAATTTAACTTCAAATTGCACTCATGTTTGATTTTAACGAGCATATGCTAGTATCATAGCTAGCCATCCATACCATGATGAAACTTCTGGTCTTACGATTTAAGGGATATCATTTGTTTTGAAATTATTTTATATATATATATATATATAATCTGTGAATAATCAGTTTTGCATAAAATATGGACAATTAGCTTTGACTTTATCTGTTTAACTTGCTATTATTTCTCGTTGGTCCATAATTCTAGCAACATTTTTTGCATTTATTCTAATGCGCGAGTGAGCAGAAAAAGGAGTAAAAAAAATAGTAGTAAAAAATAAAGGGGCGAGTTAGTTACAATTTAATAGAAAAAGAAAAATGAGTAGAGCACAAGAGGTAGCACCAAGTTTATAGAAGAAAGACTACTCTAGGTACCCCAAGGTAGAAGTAAAGTGTAGTATTGTTAAAAGGTCACATAGAAGGGATTCTGGCGAGGAAAGTCTTAGTATTTAAGAGGTCCAAGTGACCCACCTCTCTTTCCTGGGAACCCCTTTCATGTACCATTTACTTTGCGAACCGAACTACCTACTTAGTAAAAATATAAATAATGGAGTAATAGTGCCAGATTAGAAGAATAAATTTGAGTAGAAGAGCTAGTTTTCAACTTCATAGGAGAAATAAAGACATGGAAGATAATATAACAATCGAGTTAGGAAGGGAAACATAATGAGTATAAAATCAAAGAAGGAAGTGGGCGAGTTAGTTCAAGTTTAAGATGGGAAGTAGTGAATTCCGATAAGTGATAGGATTGAATAGAGGATTTAATTCCAATCTAATAGAAGAAAGAGAATGATTAGTTAGTCTCCATTGAAGATGATCGAATACGATCAAAACTCTTTTATTTTTATTGGTTGCTTTGCAGTTTGGAAAATATTGTTATGTTTCAGAAAAACCATGGACAAAAGGCAAACAAGCTCGCCAAGGGCGAGATTAAGAATAATCCAACCAAACAACATTACAGAATTAAAATGTGAAAAAGAGATGCATATGGAAGCAAGGATCCAGCCATTAAGAACATGAAGATGAAACGCGAAGTTATTCTAACCTGTTTCGACCTTATTTTAACTGTTTTCGATCTTTTGAGATTTGTTTTGCAGGTTTTTAATGAGGCGCCCTACTTTCTTAGATAAATTGCTTCGTTCCTTCTCTACTTTATGTTTGGCAGTATCAACGAAAAATAAAACACAACTGAAACACGCGAGCGTCTACAATCTACGAATGCAAAATCCTAACCCCAAAAGGGCTCGAGGTCGCCTACAATCTACAAGTGAAAAATCCTAACCCCAAAAGGGCTCTAGGTCGTCTACAATCTACAAATGAAAAATCCTAACCCCAAAAGGGCTCTAGGTCGCCTACAATCTACAAATAAAAAATCCTAACCCCCAAAAGGGCTCTAGGTCGCCTACAATCTACAAGTGAAAAATCCTAACCCCAAAAGGGCTCACTACAAAAAACGCGCATGGATTGCGGCGGTTTTTTTGCTATATTGCGGCGGTTTTTAACCTCCGCAGAATGTTTTGCGGGAGTTTTGAAAATTCCCGCTTATACTAATCCCACAAATTATCTGCGGGGGTTTTTTGCGACCCCTGGTATTCATACCAAAAACCTCCGCAATATGAGTGTTTTATTTGTGGGAGTTTTTAACCTCCTTAGATACATTGTTTTTTTTTTTAAATTTCCTTTTTGTTTGATTTCTGGGAGTTTTTAACCTCCTATAATAAAATGATATAATTTTTTTTCTTTATCTAAGCTACACTTGTTTTTAATTGCAATTTAATGGTATTGTAAGATTTAAATTTTATCAATACATGACTCAATTCAAAAATAAATATGGTCAATAACTTAAATATTGTAGTCCAAAATACCCATATATAATCTAATATCAATTGTGACATAGTGACAATACAAAACATAATTAATAATAGCATAAAATATGTCTTCCTCTAAAAGGGATATCATCATAACAAAACATAGAGTCAATATCTCTTGTTCTACCATTATATATAATCTAAAAAACATCAGATGTTGCTTCCACCACATGATCCTCTTCCGTTCAAAGGCGAATTAGGCTCACTTGTAAGATCTGAAGACTGAAATTAAAAAAGAAAACACTTCATTAGTTAAAATATTTGACAAGATTTGCCATATCAAAGGTAGCGCAGGCCCTGATTGTTACAACAACAAATGTGTCAATTTTACCACAGACATGTTTAATTGTGGGAGGTGTGGAAAGAAATGTAGCTTTCCAAAGATATGTTGTGAAGGTAAATGTGTGAATCCTAGGAGTAACAAGAAGCATTGTGGGAAATGTGGTAACAAGTGCGACAATAGAGGTTCTTGTGTTTATGGAATGTGCAGCTATGCATAGAATTTGAAACCGATCAAGATGTATACAGTATAGCATGTGATGAAACATTCATAGCAGAACTTACATTTGATGGACCAAAGAAGCTAGCTACTTCATCAGGAATCCTTCCTTCTTTCATTATAATGTAAGCTTTAAATGCTGTTTCCAAGCTTGTAAACTTCGCTTTCCAATCGGTATTAGATGATGTAGAAGCAACAGCTGAACTATTACTCAAATTTGAAAGTCGAACTCCTTTATTTCTAAATGTATTAGAAGCAACTGTTCCCAAACCCATGCACCGCACTCTTCCAGAGTGCTCAGGCCCAAGCACTCTTCCGATAACATCATCCGGAGAAATTTCAGATTCATCAACACTGCTTTGAGTCAAACCCGTTTGAATTTGTTCCTATTAGTATACAATATCACCAAGTCAAAAACTAATATATATGCTTCAAATCCAGACATACAACCATGCATAAAATTCAAATTTAACTTACCATTGTAGCCTTTGCTTTATCATTCACAAATGACTCATTTGGTTTATGGGTTTCAAGGTACAATTCTCCACGACTTGGTTTTCGTCCCATTTCCACCAACTAAAATAAAAAGATTTCAGAATAGATAGTAAAATGTATTAAATAGCAAAACATATGAAGTTAATTACTAAAACTACCATCTCATTTCTTTTTCTAGGTCGCCTACAATCTACAAGTGAAAAATCCTAACCCCAAAAGGGCTCTAGGTCGCCTACTGAAGGTGAGAAAAACAAACACACAAGAAGGGGGGGTTGAATTGTGTGACTCTAAAAACTTGTTCTTTTTCTTTTTAAAGTTTAATGTTCAGTTCAGAAGCTGATATGATCAGTTCTGAACAGATATCAGAAGTTGAATGCAGCGGATTAAAACAAGTTAAAAGGTAAGGGAAAGAGAAGACACAGCAAATTATACAGGTTCCTTCTCAATGTGAGAAGTAGTCCTGTCCCCTTGTGTCCAACAAGAGAGTTTCACTATAATCAGGTTCTGATTACAATTGCTCAATCACTAAGAAAGAGACTTCCAGCTGCTCAATCACAACGAAAGAGACTTCTATGCTCAACCACCAAGGAAGAGGCTTCCAATGCTCAAGTCACTAAGACAAGAGACTTCCCAATGCTCAAGTCACTAAGACAAGAGGCTTCTGACTCAGACCACAAAGGAGTGAGGTTACAATTGCTTAGTATTCAGACTAAGACTTTGAGGGACCAAACTGGTTTACACGTAAAGAAGTTTGGGATGAACACTTGATCAAATATCAGAGGTGTTCTCTAAATACAACACAGGTTAAGACTCTTAACCTTAAGAAATTCCTAAGTTACAAAGACTGAAGAATTTCTAAGAGTTTTAAACTATGACAGTTTTTACACAGAAAACAGGGCAAAGTTTCAGCAATGTGTTTCAAAGAGTCTTTTACATTTTCTTCTTCAAATCTCCCTCCTTTTATAGATGAAAATAGAGCTGTTGGAGATTTGCTGGAATTCAGGAAGTTAGCCGTTGCAATTGGACTAGGTTGCTGCAAATGTGTGCTGCACTTTTTCTGTCAGAACAGGGCAGGTGCCATTTTTGAATTGGCCCACCTTTAATCCTGGAGAATGTTTGGGTCAGGGAGACAACTGTTCCATTGAGTTGTTCTGACACTTCCAGGCATTAAATGCGCACAGTACTGGTTGCTTTTCCATGCCATATCAGCTTCAGAAGCTTCTTAGTGAACAGTGATCAGAAGCTCTCTCTCTGTACGGATCAGAAGCTGACTTAGTTGTACGGATCAGAAGCTGGTCTTCAGATGTTGACCTTGCGTTGACTTCATCAGAAGCACCCAGTCTTCAGAAGCTGCACTTCTTCAGGACCTCTTCAGAAGCTCTTACTTCAGGAGCACTTCTTCAGGACCAGTTTCTTTCTAGCCTTGCAACCTTCCTTCTTGGCTTTCCTTCTTGCTCTTTAGCTTGTTCTTCATAACCATTATAAATCAATACTAATTTAAGCATGTGGTTCTGAAACACTTGAGCAAAGCATTAGAAAATAACCAATTTTCTCTTTGATACTTTGTTATCATCAAAACCATAAAGAGAGATATGTTTACACATAAATGTTTCAACAATCTCCCCCTTATTATATGAGAGACTTGTTAAACACATTTTGTTCCAACAATCTCCCCCTTTTTGATGATGACAAACATAAGTATTAAAACAGAAAATTGTTGTTAACTTAATTAACAAGTTAACTGTAGGGTGAGGTTTGTAAGCTCCCCCTGAGTCTGATCCAAGTTAATTAAGTTCAGTTAAAAACACAAATGTGAAAATTTCAGAATAGTTGTTAAGTATAATTAACAATCTGACTTCAGGAGAGGTTTGTAAGCTCCCCTTAGGTCTGACAATCCTCAAGGTTAGGTTTGTAAGCTCCCCTTGATTCTTATCCATGTTAATTAACCTTAATTAAAAACAATATGGTGAAATTTACACTCAGAATTCAAAATTACTTGTTGACTTCAGGTTCTGAGGTTTGTAAGCTCTCCCCCTAAGTCTGATAATCCACAGGATGAGTTTTGTAAGCTCCCTGAGTCTTATCCAAGTTATTTTAAATTCATCTTAACTCACTTAGAGTTGTATATCTCACAGAATGTATCATAGCCAGAAATTCACTTCAGAGGCTAAGAATTAAAAAACAGTCCTCATGAGTTAAATATTGTCAGAAATGTATCAGAGCTAGTCAAACAATGTATCAGAGCTTAACTCAGCTTAACTGATCAGTATCAGAGCTAGCTTAACAATTGTATCAGAACTTAATCCTAACAATTGTATCAGAGCTTTAATAGGCTTAACTTTTGACAATTTTAACTTATTTGAGCTCAGGTGCTTTAATACTTGTTTTACTTTTCTCCCCCTTTTGTCATCAACAAAAAGTAATACTTTCTTCCCTTAAGACAGGAAAATTTCTCCCCCTTTGTCAAGAGAGTTTGAAAATATCTGAATCAGAGCAGAAAAGGATTTGAAAAGAGTTTGAAAGCAGGTATCAAAGCAGTTCAGTTTCCCCTTTTTAAAAGGATTTTAAAGCAGTTCTGACATCAAGTTTGAAAAGTTTTGAAAAGGATTCAGAATTTGAGAGGGATTGAACTAGCCAAGATTGTGAGATATTGGTGCAATCATATGGATAACCAAGTAGCAAGGATAATCATCAGAGCCTACTTGATTTATAATGAGTATATGACTTGCAATAAAAATAGAATGCTGTTCAGAAGCAGAAAAAGTTTGGAGCTTCTGATCAGGTCATTCTGTGTTCAGACATTACTTGTTCAGTACATACTGGTTCAGCATCAGAGCAAAACTTCCAAGAAGTGTTCAGTATCAGAGCAATTCTGAGTTTGCTTTTAAAGAAATATATCAGAATCTGATACCAATTGAGGATTTATCTCAGAGTCTGATACCAGCTAAAAGGTTTTAATTCAGAGTCTGATACCAAGTAAAACATTTCTAAAGACTGATACCAAGATGAAAAGGGTTCTTGAAACTGAACATGTCTGAAACACTTTGGACTTTTAAAATGTGTCTGTGCTAAACATTTGAAAACAAACTGATACCAACTTGAAAATTGTTTAACAAGCATTTTTAACAATGAGTATCAGAGCATAAAAACACATTTTTATTTGATGACTTTGGGAGGATTATAGCATAAACTTTCAAAGCTTTAATCATCATTGCCCATAACTATACTTATCAGATTCTGACCAACATTAGATTTTTATCAGATTCAGGAGTCAGAAAATCCAGGTTCTGATCCTTCAGACTCTGAAGTTTTTCAGACTTAACTTTAGTCAAACTCTCAGAAGATGAGTGTTTGATAAATCTTAGCTTATGATAAACTCAGAATCAAGGAATCCATTCAGATTCAAGCACATTTTCAAGAGATGAAATGCATGTTCAGATTCTTTTTAATAAAATTGAATCTTTCTTCTGTTAGGGGTTTTGTGAATATATCAGCCCATTGATGATCAGTATCAATGAACTGAATATCTAACACACCCTTCTGAACATAATCTCTTATAAAATGATGTTTTATTTCTATGTGCTTGGCTCTAGAATGCAGAATTGGATTTTTAGACAGACATATAGCAGCAGTATTATCACAATAAATAGGAATATTGTCTGCATGAATCTGATAATCCTCTAATTGATGTTTCATCCAGAGCAGTTGTGTGCTACAACTTGCAGCTGAGATGTATTCTGCTTCTGCTGTTGACAAAGCAATTGTTGCTTGTCTCTTGCTGGCCCAGGATATCAGATTCTCACCAAGAAACTGACAGTTTCCACTGGTGGACTTTCTTTCAATCCTGTCCCCAGCATAGTCAGCATCACAGAATCCAACTAGCTTATAATTTAGAGATTTCTTATACAGAAGTCCCAAATTAGTTGTTCCTTTCAGATACCTGAAGATTCTCTTGACAGCAGTCATATGAGATTCTCTAGGATCTGATTGGAATCTAGCACACAGACATACACTAAATAAAATATCTGGCCTAGAAGCAGTTAAGTATAGGAGAGAACCTATCATACCTCTGTACAGCTTCTGATCTACCTTAGTGCCATTGTCCTCTTTGCTTAATGTGCAGGTAGGATGCATTGGTGTTGTCATCAGCTTGCAATCATCCAACTGGAACTTCTTCAGAAGCTCCTTGGTGTATTTGGACTGATGGACATAAACACCTTCTTTGCATTGGTTGATTTGAATTCCCAAGAAGAATTTCAGCTCACCCATCATGCTCATTTCAAATTCATCCTGCATTAACTTAGAAAATTCCTTGCAAAGGGAGGCATTAGTAGAACCAAATATGATATCATCAACATAGATTTGTACAATTAAGATTTCTTCCTTAACAGTTTTTCTAAAGAGTGTATTGTCAACTTGACCTCTTACAAAACCATTTTTAATTAAGAAGTTGCTTAGCCTTTCATACCAAGCTCTGGGAGCTTGTTTCAGACCATACAAAGACTTCTTCAGTTTAAAAACATGGTTTGGATATTTTGCATCTTCAAAACCAGGAGGTTGTTTGACATACACTTCTTCAGAAATCACACCATTTAAGAAAGCACTCTTAACATCCATTTGATACAAGATGATATCATGATTAATAGCATAAGAAAGAAGTAACCTGATTGCTTCCAGTCTAGCTACTGGAGCAAATGTCTCAGTGTAGTCTATTCCTTCTTGCTGGCTGTACCCTTGAGCTACTAATCTAGCCTTGTTTCTGATCACTTCTCCTTGTTCATTAAGCTTGTTCCTGAACACCCATTTTGTTCCAATGATGTTCTTCTGATCAGGTCTTGCCACAAGATCCCAAACATCATTCCTTTGGAACTGGTTCAGCTCTTCTTGCATTGCTACAATCCAACCATTATCAGCAAGTGCTTCATCAGTAGTTGTGGGTTCAATCATGGATAACAGGCCAAGCATGGACTCATTTTGAGAGAATGCTGATCTTGTCTTCCTTGGACTGTTCTTGTTTCCAATGATCAACTCCTCAGGATGTGAAGACTTGTACTTGAATGAGGTTCTGGGTGGATTAGCTTCTGAAGGGCCACCAGGGATTTGTTCAGAACCATGCTGTTCTTGATTAGCATCAGGAGTAGTGTCATTGCTGGAGAGTTTCTCAGATTCTTCATTGTTTTCAGCTTCTGAACCTTCATCAGAACCTGAACTGGGTTCAGCTTCTGAAGGCTCTTCTGAGATTCTGACATCTGCAAAACTCTCAACCAGCTCTGGTATTTCACTACCAGGCTTCTTATCATCAAACCTAATGTGTATAGCTTCTTCAACAACATGTGTTTCAGAATTATACACTCTGTATGCCTTAGATCTCTCTGAGTAACCTAAAAAGGTACCCTTTTGAGCCTTGGCATCAAATTTCTTTAGGTAGACCTTATTGTTTAGTATGTAACATGTACAACCAAACTGGTGAAAATAAGAAATACTTGGTTTTCTTCCTTTAAATAATTCATATGAAGTTTTATTCAGAATGGGTCTGATGTAAATCCTGTTCTGAATATAACATGCTGTGTTTACAGCTTCTGCCCAAAAGTACTTAGCAATTTTTGATTCATGGATCATGGTTCTGGCCATCTCTTGTAAAGACCTGTTCTTTCTCTCTACAACTCCATTTTGTTGTGGAGTTCTAGGAGATGAGAACTCATGGAAAATTCCATGGTCTTCACAAAAGTTTTCAAAAGGTTCATTTTCAAATTCACCACCATGATCACTTCTGATTTTCAAAATTTTCAAATCAGTTTCAGTTTGTACTTGTTTGCAGAATTTGAAAAACACATCATATGTTTCATTTTTGGTTCTGAGGAATTTAACCCAAGTCCACCTACTATAATCATCAACAATAACAAGTCCATACTTCTTCCCATTGATTGAAGCTGTTCCAACAGGACCAAACAAATCAATGTGAAGGAGTTCTAGAGGTTTAGAGGTGGAAACAATGTTCTTTGGTTTAAAAGAAGTTTTAGAAAACTTTCCAATTTGGCATGCACTGCACAGTGCATATGAGTGATAATCAATTTGGGGCAAGCCTCTGACCAGCTGTAACTTGCTAAGCTTGGAGATGAGTCTCCAGTTAGCATGTCCCAGCCTTTTGTGCCAGACCCATTTCTCATCACTCACAGACAGAAGGCAAACTACCTTCTGCTGAACCAATTCAGAAAAATTAATTTTATAAACATTGTTTTTCCTGCTGCCTCTGAACACTACAGACTTGTCTTTGCTACTGATTACAGTGCAAGTGTTCTTATTGAACAGGACTTCATAATTACTATCACATAATTGACTTATGCTAAGTAAATTATGTCTAAGTCCATCTACCAGCCAAACATTATCAATGTACAGGGAAGAATTACCTATCTTACCAGTACCAATGATCTTTCCTTTCTGACTTCCTCCAAATCCCACAGTTCCTCCCTCTTTCAGAGTCAGGGTTTGGAACATAGACTTGTCCCCTGTCATATGATGCGAGCATCCACTGTCCAGGTACCAGGACCTTTCCTTTTCTTTGGATGACAAGCATATCTGCAATTGAGATAATTTCAGACTTAGGTACCCAGATTTTCATGGGTCCTTTGGGGTTAGTCTTGAAAGGTTTTGGCTTCTTGTGTCTGAAGTTATGGTGTTCAGACTTGTTCTGATACTTTGGATATGAATCCTTGTATTTAGAATAAGTCTGACTTTCAGAACCTGAGTGCTTCAGAACCTGAGTTCTCAAAGGTTTGGACTCAGACTTCTTCAGAGTCTGACCTTTTGAGTACTTTGATTCTGATCTCTTCAGAATTCTGACTTTGCTTACTTCAGGCACAAGGCAAGCTTCAGTTTTGCCTTTCTTAAAACAGTTTGAAGCAGAAAACTGATTGGTTTGCTTTGGCTTGCTTTTCCTAACATTCTGAGTTTGAAAATTTTTAGCACTGACTGGTTTAACAGATTTTGAAGTTTTAATAAACCCAGTCTTAGAAAAATTTGAATCAGATTTATTCAGATTCTGAGACTTACTAGTTTCAGGTTCTGAACACTTCAGATTCTGAACATGTTTAAGTTCAGAGTCTGATTTCCTCTTACTCTTAGGCTTAGGACCTTTTGGCTTAGATTTAGGCAAGGTTTTAACAGTTGCCTTCATCTTACCCTTAGGCTCAGAAGCTTCAGAGTCTGAGTTGTTCAGAACTTCTGACTTAGTCTCAGATTCTGATACTTTCAGTTTCTCAGAATTATCAGAAGCAGGCACAAAACAAATACTATTGCCTTTTAAAATATTTTCAGAACATGAAGGTGAGTTTAAATCATTTGAAGGTTTGAATAAATCATAGCCAATCCCTTCACCTTTGTTTCTGATCATATTATACATCATGGAGGCAATTTTAGTTCTGTTGAATCCAGTTAACATGAAATCCTGAAGAGCTATTTCCTGTTCATTAGGAACCTCTTCAGATTTCTTATGAGCCTCCTTCTTAAGTTCTTCAACTACTTCATCATATTCAAATAATTGACTCTGTAGTTGAAGATTTTCTTTAGACAGCAAGTTAGTTTGATTTTTCAAGGATTTAATTTCTTTTAACTTGCTTTTAAGATGGCTCATAAGATCATTAACTGTTTCAATTAAATCAGATCTAGAGAGTTCAGAATATACCTCATCTTCTTCATCAGAATCTGAGCATGATTCTGCATCAGAAGATGCAATTGCCATCAGGGCCAGGTTGGCTTCTTCCTCATCAGATTCTGACTCATTATCCAGATCATCCCATGTAGCCATGAGACTCTTCTTGAGCTTATTTCTGAAGTTGCTGGACTTTGAGCTGGACTTCTTTGCTTTTTCCTTTGATTTTTCCTTCTGAAGATCAGGACAATCAGCAATGAAGTGGCCAGGCTTTTTGCAATTGTAGCAGCTTTCTTTCTGGGTATCCCTCTTTGAATTTGAACCAGATCCTCTGAAGTTACTGCTTCTGTTAGAGAACTTTTTCTTTCTGTTCATCAGATACTGAAGTCTTTTAGAAATCATTGCAAGCTCATCAGCATCTGAATCTTCATCAGAATTTCCCTCAGGAAACTCTTCTTCAGATTCAATAGCTTTCAAAGCTTTAGCAGGTTTTCTTTTAGACTTCAGAGCCAATGTTTTTGGTTCTCTAACAGGCTCATCCTCATTGAGTCCCAGTTCATGCACTTTGAGGGAGCTTATAAGATCCTCAATACTTAAAGTATTCAGATCCTTAGCTTCCTCAATGGCAGTCACTTTTGGTCTCCATTTGGATGGTAGGCTTCTAAGGATTTTATTCACATGGTCAGCTGTGGTATAACTCTTCTTCAGAATCTGAAGTCCAGAAACCAGAGTCTGAAATCTTGAGAACATAGTCTCAATATTTTCATCCTCTTTCATTCTGAACAATTCATATTGCTGAACAAGTATGTTTGCCTTAGCTTCTCTAACCTTCTGATTACCTTCATAGTTAGAGCAGAGGGATGTGAATATTGCCTTTGCAGTGGACTTGTCACTCAGCTTCTGATACTCAGTGTGAGGCAAGGAGTCCACAATGATACCTCTGACATGATGATGCTTCCTATAAATCTTTCTTTCTGCATCACTCAGAGTTCTTCTGTTGACAGCAACACCTTCTTCATCTACAGGTATTGAGATTCCATCTTCAATAATATCCCATAGAGTATCATCAATCCCAATAATGTGACTATACATTTTGCTCTTCCACCAAGAGAATTTTTCTGGGTCACCAGTAAACATAGGAGGTTTATTGTGTGACCTAGACTTCTTTTCTTCAGTACTATAGTCATATTGGACATTTCTTTGATTTCTGGGAGATGGTGGATTTCTGGGAGAGGGTGGAGGTGACTCACTTGTTGAGGCCATGTTTTTCTCAGGATCCTACTGACACACTGTTAAGTGTTAATATCAGAACCGGAGCTCTGATACCAACTGAAGGTGAGAAAAACAAACACACAAGAAGGGGGGGTTGAATTGTGTGACTCTAAAAACTTGTTCTTTTTCTTTTTAAAGTTTAATGTTCAGTTCAGAAGCTGATATGATCAGTTCTGAACAGATATCAGAAGTTGAATGCAGCGGATTAAAACAAGTTAAAAGGTAAGGGAAAGAGAAGACACAGCAAATTATACAGGTTCCTTCTCAATGTGAGAAGTAGTCCTGTCCCCTTGTGTCCAACAAGAGAGTTTCACTATAATCAGGTTCTGATTACAATTGCTCAATCACTAAGAAAGAGACTTCCAGCTGCTCAATCACAACGAAAGAGACTTCTATGCTCAACCACCAAGGAAGAGGCTTCCAATGCTCAAGTCACTAAGACAAGAGACTTCCCAATGCTCAAGTCACTAAGACAAGAGGCTTCTGACTCAGACCACAAAGGAGTGAGGTTACAATTGCTTAGTATTCAGACTAAGACTTTGAGGGACCAAACTGGTTTACACGTAAAGAAGTTTGGGATGAACACTTGATCAAATATCAGAGGTGTTCTCTAAATACAACACAGGTTAAGACTCTTAACCTTAAGAAATTCCTAAGTTACAAAGACTGAAGAATTTCTAAGAGTTTTAAACTATGACAGTTTTTACACAGAAAACAGGGCAAAGTTTCAGCAATGTGTTTCAAAGAGTCTTTTACATTTTCTTCTTCAAATCTCCCTCCTTTTATAGATGAAAATAGAGCTGTTGGAGATTTGCTGGAATTCAGGAAGTTAGCCGTTGCAATTGGACTAGGTTGCTGCAAATGTGTGCTGCACTTTTTCTGTCAGAACAGGGCAGGTGCCATTTTTGAATTGGCCCACCTTTAATCCTGGAGAATGTTTGGGTCAGGGAGACAACTGTTCCATTGAGTTGTTCTGACACTTCCAGGCATTAAATGCGCACAGTACTGGTTGCTTTTCCATGCCATATCAGCTTCAGAAGCTTCTTAGTGAACAGTGATCAGAAGCTCTCTCTCTGTACGGATCAGAAGCTGACTTAGTTGTACGGATCAGAAGCTGGTCTTCAGATGTTGACCTTGCGTTGACTTCATCAGAAGCACCCAGTCTTCAGAAGCTGCACTTCTTCAGGACCTCTTCAGAAGCTCTTACTTCAGGAGCACTTCTTCAGGACCAGTTTCTTTCTAGCCTTGCAACCTTCCTTCTTGGCTTTCCTTCTTGCTCTTTAGCTTGTTCTTCATAACCATTATAAATCAATACTAATTTAAGCATGTGGTTCTGAAACACTTGAGCAAAGCATTAGCAAATAACCAATTTTCTCTTTGATACTTTGTTATCATCAAAACCATAAAGAGAGATATGTTTACACATAAATGTTTCAACAATCTCCCCCTTATTATATGAGAGACTTGTTAAACACATTTTGTTCCAACACCTACAATCTACAAATAGAAAATCCTAACCCCAAAAGGGCTCTAGGTCGCGTACAATCTACAAGTGAAAAATCTTAACCCCAAAAGGGCTCTAGGTCGTCTACAATCTACAAGTGAAAAATCCTAACCCCAAAAGGGCTCTAGGTCGTCTACAATCTACAAATGAAAAATCCTAACCCCAAAAGGGCTCTAGGTCGTCTACAATCTACAAATGAAAAATCCTAACCCCAAAAGGGCTCTAGGTCGCCTACAATGTACAGATGAAAAATCCTAACCCTAAAAGGGCTCTAGGTCGTCTACAATCTAGGAATGTAAAATCCTAACCCTAAAAGGGATCTAGGTCGTCTACAATCTACAAGTGAAAATACCTAACCCCACGAGGGCTCTAGGGCGACTACAAGCTACACATAAAAATACCTAACCCCACGAGGGCTCTAAGGCGTATACAATCATTTTCTTAAAATAAAAATCATAACGCCAACACAGAGAAAACTGACATACAAGGTAAAATCCTACCAAGTACTTAATAAAGTACTTCTCAAGCATTTAAAAAAGACCACGTTAACTTAATAAATTAAAAGGAACATTGTCAAGAGTTACAAAATATCGTTACAACGCAAAAAACAAACATCATCCACTACGCCACAATAAATTAGCGCCACAGGCATTTCCTAGGGTTCGTCCACCAAGGCCCCGTCCTGGACCATCTTAAAGGGATCCAAGCTACCAAGATCCACCTCAAGGAAAGCAAGGCGACATGTTCCTTGGCGCGCTCAAAACCTCAATCAAAGCTGCCAACAAGCCACCAGAATGAAGACCACACAAAAAAGGGGAAAGCAGAAACGTACTGGAGGAAAAGGAGGAAAATGAGGAAAGAAAAAAGTGAAATGAAGAGTTAAAGAACCAAACACCTCAAAAAACGCAAACAATTAAACTCTGATTGGGACACAACTTTCGAGGGTGACCAGATCGAAACACGTTACCAAAGGTGAACAGTCATCGAAATATCATCCGTCTGATCCGAATCTACGAAAAACATCAAAGGTCGCACCCTTTACGTCATCTCGCTGACACTCCCAGTATCGCCCTTCACAGACCATAGACAAGCACCCCGCCTCTTCAAGACTAATGCTTGTTGGGCTACGAAACGTCACAGTGAATCACTTCACCTCGTCCCGAAGACTCGTGCTTGTTGGGATATAGACAACCTGGAACACCAAATCATCAAAACATAGTCACTCCGTATACTCGAGATGTTGGGCTAGCACCCATGAACATGTTGGGTTGGCGCCCTTCACAGACCATAGACAAGCAGCTCGCCTCTTCATGCCTAATTCTTGTTGGGCTACGAAACATCACAGTGAATCACTTCGCCTCGTCCCAAAGACTCGTGCTTGTTGGGTTATAGACAACCTAGAACGCCAAATCATCAAAACATAGTCACTCTGTACACTCAAGATGTTGGGCTAGCACTCACGAACCTGTTGGGTTGGCGCCCTTCACAGACCATAGACAAGTAGCTAGCCTCTTCAAGCCTAGCGCTTGTTGGGCTACAAAATTTCAACACCCTGAATAATTAATCACTTTGCCATGTCCCAAAGCTCGTGTTTGTTGGGCTGTGGACTATCAATCTTATCATTTAGGGCACAAAGCCCTCCAGAAGAGCTAGGCGCCCTCAAGAAGGGACTCGATGCCCTCCATAAGGGCCAGAAAGGCCTTAGGCGAGCCCGCCAGGGGCGCCGCCTCAGAGAGCTTCTAGAAGTTTCTAGAATGCTCCAGAATGCTCTAAACGTGACTTTGGGCCCAAGCTTGGGCCAAATCCACAGGAAACCAAGCCCATAGGAGGCTATAAATACCCACTTGAGAGGCATTCTCAAGGCATCACTTAAACAGACTAAACCCTAGCTTTAGATATTGTACTCACTGTCAGTACAAGTGGTATACACCATTATCATTATGAGAATAACTTATGACGATTTCATAACATACTACGTAGTATTCTCACGGTGGGTCAATCCAGTATAAATATTACTCTTAATACTTATACTTATGTGTAGACATAATATCTCATATTCATGACCCATGAGATGTGGTCATCAGTCTACACACATAATAGTCTCCACGCTTTATTATTATCCCGATTTATATTAAAACTTGATTACGGATACTTTTAAGAATAATGTTCTTTCTGTTAATGTAATCTCATGATTAAGTCACACTTAATGTTCCATCACATGAACCATCTATTTTAGGGACTTTATTAATCGCATAACAAGTATAATAAAGAATGTCATATTTTATTTAATAATAAAAGTCATGATACATATGATAAGTTTAACATAAACTATTGGCCTCTAGGGCTTACACCAACAGGGGTGCCCAAGGGTGTTTTCCCGGTCGTAAATGCATGTTTCTTTGTCTTTGTGGGTTTTTGCTTCCATAGAAGATGTCTTGGGACTTAGGAACATAATTCCTCCCTTTGTAATGTCTTTCGATGCCTCTTAAATCTTCATTCATGATCTTCCTAATGTCTTTACAAGTCTTCAGATGTCTTGTTTTTCCAATTTGCATGACTTCTTTATGAATTACATCAAAAAACCCTAGAATTGATATGTTTCGAGAAAAGTAAAATTACATGACTCAAATATAGAAAACATTACAAATGTCCCGAAATCATAAGAAATTGCTCTAATACTTATGTACTGGCTGTGAGTACAATCAAGGAAAACTAGGGTTTTCAGGGTCTGTTTAGGTCATGCCCTGGGAATGAGCCCAATGTTACTATTTGTAGCCCCAATTTGGGCATACCCGGTCATGATTTTGGGCCCAAGTCTTAAAGGGCCAAAACCATGGCTAGGGCGCCCTCATAGGCTGCTGAGGGCGCCCCCAGAGGGTGCCCTTAAGGAGAGTTCCCTAAGGTTATATATGACTGTCAGGTGGACCTTGTGCCCTTCTCGAGGGCGCCCAGCCTCACTCAAAGGGTTCAAGCCCTGTCTATAGGGCTCTAAGGCCTAAATGGTAAGATCTATAGTCCACAACCTAACAAGCACGAGCTTTGGAACAAGGAGAAGTGATTAAACTATTACTGGGGATTTGTCTATGACCCTTTGCCCAGCAAGTGAGACTTACTGGTCATGAAACTATGTGAAAATTTTTGAATTACGGGGTGTACAAAGCGAATATCAACTGATATATTGCAGTCCCTAAAATATTAGAAGTTTTTATGAGTACTAGCCCAACACGGGTGCTAGCCTAACATGGGTGCTAGCCCAACATGGGTGCTAGCCCAACATGGGTACTAGCTCCACATTTTTTTGTTTTGGGGCCTTGGTGGGTGCTAGCCCAACAACAGTATCCATAGCCCAACAAGCACGAGCTTTGGAACGAGGCGAAGTGATTTAAACTGTAGAAAAAGGAGTTACTTTATTGAGTGGGTCAGACCGCCAGGCCAGAACTAGCCCAACATGGCGTGATTCTCTTTGAGGTTTAGATTTAGGGCGCGCCCTAGTGAGATCCGACGGTTGAAATGGGGCGACCGTTCGCTCTCGCTGACGTGTTCGCATCGCAACGGTTCTTGGAAATCATGCCAGCTTAAGTGACATCATCTGCGCGTTTTCCCAGACTTTTGTACTTTAAATTGGTTTTTAGATCTACTTTCCTTTTTTCCTGTTTATCCCTTACCTTTTCGCTTCCCTCACTTTCCTCTCTTTTCTCAAAGACATACCGTCTTCTCGAAACGTCTCTTGGCTTTGGAGATCGTTGCGCCTATAATTTTCGAATCGTTTGGAGCTTGCTTTCATCCTCAATCTCGTGCTATCATTTAGATCCAGGTAATCTTCTTCAATCTCCTCCTTATTAATTAGGTCCGTAGTATGGTGGTGATTAGGGAGTGTGATGTGGCGGGTAGGGAGTTATCCCCAGCAAATTCAGAGGAGAGGACTAGGTTATGGAGGGAAAGCATTAGACATGCAAAGTGGTCAGATGGAACCACTGATTGGGTGGTGTTTGAGAAAGCCTATTACGGCCACTCCCTCTTAGAGGAATTTTCAAGCGATTCAGACGAGGGTGAAGGAGGGAGTAGTAGTGGGAATTCATCTGACTGTGTTATTCTTTCTGTTTGCCCAGGTCCCTTCTGTAGGAGAGGAATTTGTTACATGGTGCCCTCTAGTGGATCAGAGCAAGGGAACTTCGCCGACGAAGTGCTTCGTTCGGAGTCCATGTATATGGATCCCCAGCGAGTGGCGTTCTTTCGGAGAAAGTTGCATGTGTCCTCTACGGGATTTGAAGAGGACGTGGTCTTGGAGCATTGTCGCCCAGGCGAGAAGGTGTGCTTACGAAGGCCAAAGGGGGTGAAGAATGAGATGTTTCACATGTATACGGCTGTTTTTGAAGACCTGGGCGTGAAGTATCCATTCACGCCCTTTGAGGTAGATGTCCTTAATTGTCTGAATGTGGCGTCGTCTCAACTGCAGCCCAACAGTTGGGCATTTATACGTGCTTTTGAAATTCTATGTGAGGGGCTAGGTTTCCAACCCTCGGTTGGGTCCTTCTTTACGTTCTATGGCACGAAGGGGGTAGACAAGCTGTCTTGGGTGTCCGTCAGTGCGCACCCTGGCAAGAGGTTATTCCCGTCGTACGCCTCTCATTATAAGAACTGGAGGCAGACATTCCTCAGGACACAGGCGGGAAAGGATTGTGAAGCAGCTGTTGTGCGGGTCAACGGTAAGCTGAGGTTTCCCATATGCTAGACGAGCGCTCCGGCCTCTATCATGGGATTTGATTATGAGAAGTTGAACGCGTATGACCAAGGCGTCGTCTGCTTTTTGGACAAGATGCTGCCTATGAACATCCGGGAGTTGTTGAATAGGGAAGGGGATGTGAATAGCTTAGACGCTTACTTACGTGAGTTGACTTTGTTTATTTATGTGTATACTATACTTTCCTATTTTCTTCTCCTTGTAACCTTTTTATTTTCATTTTCATTTTTGTAGAATCCATGGCGCCCATGACTGCGGCGGAGAGGAAGAAATATCTCGAGGAAATGAAGGCAAAGAAGGTTGATGAGGGGTTGGCAGCGAGTGATCCTACTGGACTCATCACTCGCAAGCCTAAAAGGAAGGCTGATAATCCGCCTGAGACTTAGACTGAGTCCGTCACGGGGGTCACGCAGGATAAGGCGTCGCCCGGAAAAGATGATAAAGGGAAGGCCGTAGCTGAGAAAAAGAGTAAGAAAACGCCTTCCCCTTCTTCGACTGGTGTCGCCAGGACCAGTGGGACTGTGCAATCCTTCTAGGATAAGGATTTCAACTGTGGCGCCTATGTCAAAGATAGGTTGGTCTTTAATCCAGAAGATGTGGAGGCTGGGAATCAAGGCGTTGTTCCCTTTATGACGATAGATGTGAGTGTCCATTGCTTGCGGTCTATAATGATCTTGGACGCGATAGATCGGAAGCATGAAGAGCAGGTGCAGAATGAAGAAGCGCTCCAGGCCACGGTGAGGGCATTGGAAAAAGAGTTGAAGGAGGCCAAGGAAGCCAGGGAGAAAGAGGTGAAGGAGGCCAAAGAGGCGATGAAACTTGAGTGGTACGAGCACATCTCTGATCTAAAAATCGGCCACGCCGCGGATCTGGCTGGGAAGGATGGGGTTATCGCGAACCTTCAAAACAATGTCGCGGCTGGAGCGGAAAGGGAAAATCAGCTCAAGGCTGAGGTTTCTGAGGCAAAGGGCGAGTTGGCCCTGACCTTTGATGCTGGCTTTGAACGGGATAAAGCTCAAGTCGCTCTTTTGCACCCTGACGTTGATCTTTCCGCCCTTGATTCTTTTAAGGTTATTATAGATGGCGTCCTAGTGGATGAACCATAATCTCACTTGTTGTAATTTTTAATTTTGTTTTAAACTCAGTACTTTCTCCGAATTTGTAATGATGCATTGTTTTCTTTAAGTTGTTCATCTGTTCTTCTTAACTTCAAATTTCTTCTTCTTAGAAAGTGCCTCCTGGGCGATGATTATTACTTGTGCTTATTTCGCAACCTTGTTAAAAATTGTTGAACGGTTTTATTCTCAATGTTATTGTTTCTTGTGTGGACCGTCCTATTTTCGCGACATCTTAGAGCCCTCATTGGGGTTAAGGAGTTAGGTGGCGATCTCATTTTCGGCTCACGATGTCTTAGAGCCCTCATTGGGGTTAAGGAATTAGGTGGCAATCTCATTTTCGGCTCACGACGTCTTAGAGCCCTTATTGGGGTTAAGGAATTAGGTGGTGATCTCATTTTTCGCTCACGACGTCTTAGAGCCCTCATTGGGGTTAAGGAATTAGGTGGCAATCTCATGTAAGCTCACGACGTCTTAGAGCCCTCGCTGGGGTTAAGGAATTAGGTGGCAACCCTCGTTGGGTTTAAGGAATCAGATGGCGATCTCATTTAAGCTCACGTCGTCTTAGAGCCCTCGTTGGGGTTAAGGAATTAAGTGGCAACCCTCGTTGGGGTTAAGGAATCATATGGCGATCTCTTTTTCGTTCTTGGTGTTGTTGATCTGTTACAGGCGACGTGAGTAATATAAAATAGGTGATATAGATATATTTCAATAAGAAAGCAGGGTGCCTCATTAAAAACCCCCACTACTGCGGGGGAAAAGAGTACTCCGTGCTTCTTTTCATTTAGACAATACAGAAATACATAAAATAAAAGACAAGGTAACAATTAAAATGGCTTCACAGGCTTTCTAGCTCGCCTTTGAATCGTCATGGTGAGCATCTCTCTGTTTGGTAGCGGAATCATGGACGTGGTTAGTGTTGGGTTTTTGTAGATTGGCTATATTTTGCAAAAAAATCTACTAGCCAGATGCTGGGACAGATGCTGTAGCATATGGAACAGCATTATGTGACTTGTGCTTTTCGTGCCAGCTAGCGCTTTATTTTTTGTACGCAATCTTCCAAAGATTTGCTTGAAGTTTATTTTCCTCTAGCTTGTTGATCAAGGCGCGTGTATCTGATTGAAGATTTGCTTGAAGTTTTATTTGCCTTGCTATTTTTTCACAAGATATCTTTCTATATTTGGAAGTTTTTTTATTGTCTCTAGAAGTTTTTCCAGCTGGACCGGACAATGTCCACGTTCTATTTTGAAGCCCAAACCCGTGCTATCTCAGTGTTATATATTTGTGAAGACAAACCCTAGTTGGGCAACTAAAAACCGTGTGTGTTAGCAAAGCGTGTGTTTAAGGTTTTTAGGGTTTTCTTTTGTTAATTGTGAGCCTTGCTTGTATCTTCCTGATTCAAGCTAAGGACTGAGTTTGTTTGAGTTGTAATTGTAAGCTGCTCCTAAGCTTTTAAGTACGGAGTGAGTATGTGTTATTAGAGTGTGTTTCTCTTGGTGTGTTTTGCGTAGTTGATAACAATACTGATTGTGTTGTTGGTAGGAATTGAGACGGGGTCTCATATCTAGGAGTTCCTAGATAGAGTTGACACTGGTAGGGTCTTGGTGCAAAGTCAAGTAGTGTGTCTGCGTTGGTCTTTTCACTAGAACTATAATAGTGGATTCATTCCTGGATTGGTATCCCCCAGAGTAGGAGAGTTGCTCCGAACTGGGTTAACAAACTCACTGTGTACTTTATATTTTTGCTGTGTTCCTTTTAATTTGTGCTTTGTTACGCTGCGTTATTTTAATTGTAGTTCTGAGTAGACAGGTGCTCGGACAGTTGTGCCAACATTGTGCACAGCATCTGTCAGTCAGGTTGCCAGGAATTTCAATTGGCATCAGAGCAGGCACCCTGTTCTGTGTGGGTGAGCTCCAGGGAAAGAATTTTCTGGCTTAATGGATAAAGAAGGAGGACTGGTGAACAGACCACCCCTGTTGGATGGGTCGAACTATGACATTTGGAAATCACGCATGACAGCATTCTTGAAATCTCTAGACAGCAGAGCTTGGAAGGCTGTGATCAAGGCATGGGTCCCTCCTAAAATAAAAGATGCGAATAATGTTGATACTGATGAGTTAAAACCAGAAGAGGAGTGGTCTACAGCAGAAGACACTGCAGCTATTGGAAACTCTAAAGCCCTGAATGCTTTGTTTAATGGTGTAGACAAGAACATGTTCAGGTTGATTAAACAATGTACTATTGCTAAGGAAGCTTGGGATATCCTAAGAACAGCTCATGAAGGTACTCAAAAGGTCAAGAAGTCAAGGCTACAACTGCTAACAACACAGTTTGAGAATTTGAGAATGAAGGAAGGAGAGAGTGTTCATGATTTTCACATGAATGTGCTAGAATATGCTAACACATTTGAATCCTTGGGGGAAAAGATGTCTGATGAAAAACTGGTAAGCAAAATCCTCAGGTCCCTGCCTAAGAAATTTGATATGAAAGTATGTGCTATTGAGGAGGCCCAAGATATTGGAAATATGAAAGTTGATGAGTTGATTGGATCTCTTCAAACTTTTGAATTGAAGGCTAATGAAAGATCTGAAAAGAAAGACAAGAACATTGCTTTCATCTCCAACACTGATGAAGATGATGTGGAGAGTAATTTAGATACTGATGAGAGCATCTCTGAAGCTATTGTGTTGTTGGGCAAACAATTTAATAAAGTTGTGAAGAGGATGGACAGACGCCCTAGGACAAATGCTCCGGACAACAGTCGCAGCATCTATAAAAATGTCAACAATCAGAGGAAACCTAGAACTGATGACAAAATCAATCAAAGCAAAGGGGTGCAATGCCATGAATGCGAAGGATTTGGTCACATTAGAACTGAGTGTGCAACTTATTTGAAGAAACAAAAGAAGGTGATGACTGTGTCTTGGTCTGATGAGGATGAATCAGAAGAAGAACCTGAAACTGCAAAACATGTGAATGCCTTGACTGGAGTGTGCACATCTGACAATGAATCTAGTGATGAAGAGGTAACATATGATGAATTGGCTGATTCTTACAAGGAGCTATGTCTCAAAAGTGAGGAAGTTTGTAGAACTTTAGAAAAACAAAAGAGGACCATTGCTCTCTTGCAAGCTGAGAAAGACAAACTTCTGAAAATAAACTCAGACCTCAATGATGAGGTTATCTTACTTACTTCCAAGATTGACAATATGAACAAGCAACTGCGGATGATGAACAAAGGTACTGATGCTTTAGACGAAATTCTGGAAATAGGACAGAAACCTGGAGATTCTAAAGGTATTGGGTTTGACTACAGATCCTTGCCTCAGCAGAAACAACTACCAGTGAGACAGTTTGTGCCATCTGTTAGTACTTATGATCATACTATGTCAAGACAGATGCCCCAGCATCAGGTGAGACAACAGGCATCTGGATATAGGCCCAGATCAAAAGGAAGGTATTATGGTTGGGTATGTCACTACTGTGGAAGAAAAGGACATATCAGACCTTTCTGTTTCAAATTATATGGTTACCCAGACAGGACCTATTCACCAAGACCTGATCCCACAGTAAAGATCACCAAGAAGCAGTGGAAGCAAAAAAATGATAATTTCACAAGCAACACTGTGGATCCTAGAAAAATAGAACCAGAAGCTGATGAGATTGCTCAAATTGCTCATACATCTCTGAGAGTGTACTTTGACAGTGGATGTTCCAGACATATGACTGGTGATAAAAATTACTTAACTGATGTTAAGCCTTATGCTACAAGTTTTGTGACTTTTGGGGATGGAGCCAAAGGAGAAATAAAGGGTGTAGGAAATCTTGTGGAAGAGGGTCTACCCAAACTTGATAAGGTGCTTCTTGTGAAAGGATTAACTGCTAACTTAATTAGTATTAGTCAACTGTGCGATCAAGGAATGAAGGTCAACTTTACAAAGAGTGAATGCTTAGTTGCTAACAGTGAAGGGGACATCCTGATGAAAGGTGTTAGATCAAAGGACAATTGCTACTTGTGGGTCTCTCAAGATAAAGCAAAGTTATCTACTTGTCTAATAACCAAAGAAGATGAAGTTAAGCTATGGCACCAAAAGCTTGGACATCTGAATCTCAGAAGCATGAAGAAAGCTATTGCAGAAGGAGCCATCATAGGTCTACCAAAACTCCAAATTCAGGAAGGAAGTATATGTGGAGAATGCCAGATAGGAAAACAGACCAAGATGCCTCACCAGAAGCTGCAACATCTGTCCACATCCAGAGTTCTTGAGCTATTGCACATGGACTTAATGGGACCTATGCAAGTCGAAAGCTTAGGTGGTAAGAAGTATGCACTTGTTGCTGTTGATGATTTTTCCAGATATACTTGGATAAATTTCATTAAGGAGAAATCAGACACTTTTGAAAAATTCAAGGATCTTTGCTTACAACTTCAGAGAGAAAAGGATTGTGGAATTGTTAGAATCAGAAGTGACCATGGGAAAGAGTTTGAGAATGGTAAGTTCTCTGATTTCTACATTACTGAAGGAATATTTCATGAGTTCTCTGCACCCATTACTCCCCAACAAAATGGGATAGTTGAGAGAAAGAACAGGACTTTGCAAGAATCTGCCAGAGTTATGCTACATGCGAAGAAGCTGCCATTTTTCTTTTGGGCTGAAGCCATGAACACAGCCTGCTATATTCATAATAGAGTGACTTTGAGAAAAGGTACATCTGCAACCTTGTACGAGCTATGGAAGGACAGGAAACCAACAGTGAAGCATTTCCATGTGTTTGGTAGTAAGTGCTATATTTTAGCTGACAGGGAACCAAGAAGAAAGATGGATGCTAAAAGTGAAGAGGGAATCTTTCTAGGCTATTCAACAAACAGCAGAGCCTATAGAGTATACAACTCCAGAACCAAGACAGTGATGGAATCTATAAATGTTGTTGTAGATGATGAAGGAAATAATGCTGTGCCAGATGATACGACATTTGACTCAGCATCTGACCTACAGGAAGAGAAGAAAGTAGATGAAGCAAGTGGTAAGCAAGATTCTGAAGTAACTGATCCAGAGAAGACTGCTCCCAACAAAGGACCATCTATCAGAGTTCAGAAAAACCATCCCATAGATCAAGTCATTGGCGACCCTAACCAAGGGATCACAACTAGAAGGAACTATGATGAGGTATCAAATTCTTGCTTTATATCTAAACTTGAACCAAAGAATGTTAAGGAAGCTCTAACTGATGAGTTCTGGGTAAATGCTATGCAAGAAGAATTGACTCAGTTCAAGAGAAGTAATGTGTGAGACTTAGTCCCTAGACCAGATAATGTGAATGTCATAGGTACCAAGTGGGTTTATAAAAACAAGTCTGATGAAAATGGTACTATCACTAGAAACAAAGCTAGACTGGTTGCACAAGGATATTCTCAAATTGAAGGTGTAGACTTTGATGAGACTTTTGCTCCTGTAGCTAGGTTGGAATCAATTAGACTGTTACTTGGGATTGCATGCATACTAAAATTCAAGCTGTATCAGATGGATGTCAAGAGTGCCTTTCTCAATGGGTACTTAAATGAAGAGGTCTATGTGGAACAGCCTAAAGGTTTCATTGATCCAAGTTTTCCAAACCATGTTTACAAATTGAAGAAAGCTCTATATGGCCTGAAGCAAGCCCCTAGAGCTTGGTATGAGAGACTTGCTGAGTTTCTAATTAACCATGGCTATAGGAAGGGAGGAAATGACAAAACCTTGTTTGTGAAAGATGAAAATGGACAGCTGATGATTGCTCAAATATATGTAGATGACATAGTCTTTGGAGGAATGTCTGACCAGATGATAGAGCATTTTGTTCAGCAAATGCAATCTGAATTTGAAATGAGTCTTGTAGGTGAGCTAAAGTTCTTTCTTGGTCTTCAAGTGAAACAGATGGAAGATACTATATTTATCTCTCAAAGTAAGTATGCTAAAAATATAGTCAAGAAATTTGGGATGGAAAATACTGCTCATAAAAGAACTCCTGCTCCCACACATGTAAAATTATCAAAGGATGAGAAAGGTGTGGATGTTGACCAAAGCATGTATAGGAGTATGATAGGGAGTCTTCTATATCTTATAGCAAGTAGGCCAGATATCACATTTGCAGTTGGAGTGTGTGCCAGGTACCAAGCTGAACCAAAAATAAGCCATCTGACTCAGGTAAAGAGAATTCTGAAGTATGTGAATGGTACCAGTGACTATGGTATGTTGTATTCTCATGGGGAAATCACTGTGTTGTTTAGATATTGTGATGCTGACTGGGCTGGAAGTGCAGATGATAGAAAGAGTACTTCTGGTGGATGTTTCTTTCTGGGTAACAATCTTATATCCTGGTTCAGTAAGAAGCAAAATTGTGTTTCCTTGTCTACAGCTGAAGCTGAGTACATAGCAGCTGGTAGCAGTTGTTCTCAATTGTTGTGGATGAGACAGATGCTGAGTGAATACAATGTCAAGACAGATGTTATGACATTATATTGTGACAATCTGAGTGCAATTAATATCTCCAAAAATCCTATACAACATAGCAGGACTAAACACATTGACATTAGACATCATTTTATTAGGGATCTGGTTGAAGAAAAAATTGTTACTCTTGAACATGTTGCAACTGAAGAGCAATTAGCAGATATTTTTACCAAAGCTCTTGATGCTAATCAATTTGAAAAATTAAGACGGAAGTTAGGGATATGTTTATTTGAGGAATTGTAGCAATTAATTTCTGAGGGGCGTGCAGCTAGTATTTTCTCCCTCCTCAACCGCTTGGTGCACGTCATTCAAGGAGGTTATTTCCAACTTTCCTTTTTCAAAACTCTCACACGCTACCATCATTGTTTTTGTCTTAACTTCTCTCAACTCCTCAACTCCTCTCTTGCCGCTCTCATCATCATTCAAAAATCGCACTCTCTTCCTACCTTCAAACACCAAATCATCACAATGTCTGATTCTACTTCTCATCCAAACATGCAAGATCAAACTCCATCTGAAGCGATTATCACCGACGCCCTACCTCTGACTACCATTCTCAGCTCTCCTACAAAGAAGCGACGAACTAGGTCGTCTACATCACGAAGGAAGGCTCCTGAAAAATCTAGCAAAGCTACCTCTTCTACTACGGTGAACACGAGGTCAAAATCGAAAGGTAAGACATCTACAACTCCCGCTGTTCAACGAATAGGGCTTAGCATGGATGATTTGTACTGTAAGGACAATCCATTTATATCGAATGTTGTCGAACCAAATGTTGACCCTTCTGGCAACAAATCTGAGAATATTCCGGTTGAAGATACTGTAGCTACGTCTGAAACCCTAGGTCCTGATAATCCTAAGGTTGCTGAAAAATTAGTTGGTGATTCTTCAAATTCCCCTATTGAGCAAGATGTTGTTGCTGTTTCTGTTGAAAAGAATGTTGTTGATTCAGCTGATTCTGAGACACCTGTTAATCCCCCTGCCACGACAAAGGATGCTGTGACAGATGCTCAAGCATCTTTGTCACCAGTTAATGAGGAGACTGAAGCGGTGGTTCCAGCCACCCGTGATACTGTGAGTGCTCATGAGAAAGATTCTTCAAAGTCTCAGGATGAAGATACTGAGACTCAGAATGCTGTGGAGAATGCTGAGACTGACAATCTAGACCAAGCTGACACTGTTGTTGTTGAAGTTGTTGTGCCTGAAGAAAGACCTCAGGAAAAAACTGGTGCTATTGGTGTTGCTCGCAGGACTAGGAGCAAATCTGACAAAACTGCTGCTATTGTTAGTGAAGGACAAAAGGAAAGTAAGAAGAAAACTGTTAATGCTGGGAAGAGGCCTATGTATGGTCCTCCCAAGGCTGGGAGCAAGAAGGTGGCTCAAAGTGATCACAAGAAGAAGAGCCTCAAAAGAAAAGACCCTCCCTCTAGTGACTCTGAGTTTGAGGTTGCTGAGCTTGAAGCTGCCACATCTGGTGGAGCTTCCCGAAAAACAATGAAGGGTATGAAGATTCCTCTAACCATCCCTCCAGCCCCTCTTGATAATGTCTCTTTTCATTTGTAAAATGGGTCTTCTAGGTGGAAGTTTATATACCACAGAAGATTAGGTCTTGAAAGAAATCTGAAGGAAGAAGTATTCAAATGTAAAAAGCTGGTTGATGTGTTGGAATATGCTGGACTGATGAAGACTGTGAGAAATCTGGGTCCATGTTATGATAAGCTGGTCAGGGAATTTCTGGTAAATGTTTCTGATGAGTGTGATGACACAAGAAATCCTGAGTATAGGAAGGTTTTTGTTCGAGGTAAGTGTGTCAACTTCTCTCCTACGGTTATCAACACATACCTTGAGAGGTCTGTTGAGGAGACTCCTGAGTTGGAAGTCACTGAGGACACCATTTGCAAGGCAATCACTGATAACAAGATTAAGCATTGGCCTAAGCATTTGTCTTATGCTCAACTCTCTCCCATGTATGCTGTTTTGAATAGGATCTGTGCTCAAAACTGGACTCCAACCACTCACTCAAATTCTGTTGCTTCTGGGTTGGCTAAGCTGATTTATGCCGTGGGAACCAAGTCACCCTTTGATTATGGAGCCTACATTTATTATCAGGTTTTGGAGCATGCTAAATCTTTTGCTATTAAGTTTCCCATTGCTTTTCCTACTCTCCTGTATGGTATTATTCTTCAGCAACACCCAGACATTCTGATCAGTAGTGATGAGCCCTGCAAGAGGCCTGGTCGTATGGCTTTGGACTGTAGTTTGCTATCTGAGGATCATGCTGCTGACTTAGCTGGGACTTCTGTCCGGACATCTGGTGTGCTCTCCAGAAAGCAAATGATTGCTGATCTTACTGAGACTAGTGTGGCTCTTGGAGCTAGGAAGGTGAAGATTGACAGGATCATTGCAGCTTTGAAGGCTGAAGCTGAAGCTGAGGGTGAGTAGGATGACGAAGAAGGAGGAAATAAGACTGCTGCTTCTGCTGGTGACACTGAGGATGACTCTGATGACTCTGATGATTTCTGATATTGTTGTTTTGTTCTGATCTCATTTGTTGTACTTCTTTTGCTTCTGTTGGTGACTGGGCTATGCCCTGAATTTCTTATGCACCTTGTGTGCTTCTGGTCTGTAATATGCACTCTTTATGGTTTCTCTGCACTTTCTATGAGTATGCACTATCTGTTATTTGTCAGAATTTATGGCTAAAAAGGGGGAGTAGATGCAATGTGCGTGTGCATGTGTGTAGCTTATAGCTTATATTATCTTGGCTGGTTGCGTGCATGATTATGTATGGTTACATGTGTTGAGGGGGAGTGCCGTATATGTTGAGGGGGAGCTGTTAAGTTTTTTTTTGGTGTGTGGAAATTTATTTTTTCCTTCTCTATGTGAATCCACTATATGAGAGTTTATTTCTCTCTAGTTGTTCCTATGAGGCTAGATGTTTGTGTTATCTGGTGCATGCCTCTGATACTACTTGCAAGTTATCTTTGTCCAAATTGCTCCCTTGGAAGTAATCTCATTATATGCTACGATATTTTCTTTCCTTGTTGTGTGCCTATGTTGACGTGAAGGAAACTTATCTGTGTATCTCCCAAGGAACTGGCTCTAGAGTGTTTTAGCCAAAATTTTGCCAAAGGGGGAGATTGTTGGGTTTTTGTAGATTGGCTACATTTTGCAAAAACATCTACTAGCCAGATGCTGGGACAGATGCTGTAGCATATGGAACAGCATTATGTGACTTGTGCTTTTCGCGCCAGCTAGCGCTTTATTTTTTGTACGCAATCTTCCAAAGATTTGCTTGAAGTTTATTTTCCTCTAGCTTGCTGATCAAGGCGCGTGTATCTGATTGAAGATTTGCTTGAAGTTTTATTTGCCTTGCTATTTTTTCACAAGATATCTTTCTATATTTGGAAGTTTTTTTATTGTCTCTAGAAGTTTTTCCAGCTGGACCGGACAATGTCCACGTTCTATTTTGAAGCCCAAACCCGTGCTATCTCAGTGTTATATATTTGTGAAGACAAACCCTAGTTGGGCAACTAAAAACCGTGTGTGTTAGCAAAGCGTGTGTTTAAGGTTTTTAGGGTTTTCTTTTGTTAATTGTGAGCCTTGCTTGTATCTTCCTGATTCAAGCTAAGGACTGAGTTTGTTTGAGTTGTAATTGTAAGCTGCTCCTATGCTTTTAAGTATGGAGTGAGTATGTGTTATTAGAGTGTGTTTCTCTTGGTGTGTTTTGCGTAGTTGATAACAATACTGATTGTGCTGTTGGTAGGAATTGAGACGGGGTCTCATATCTAGGAGTTCCTAGATAGAGTTGACACTGGTAGGGTCTTGGTGCAAAGTCAAGTAGTGTGTCTGCGTTGGTCTTTTCACTAGAACTATAATAGTGGATTCATTCCTGGATTGGTATCCCCCAGAGTAGGAGAGTTGCTCCGAACTGGGTTAACAAACTCACTGTGTACTTTATATTTCTGTTGTGTTCCTTTTAATTTGTTCTTTGTTACGCTGCGTTATTTTAATTGTAGTTCTGAGTAGACAGGTGCTCGGACAGTTGTGCCAACATTGTGCACAGCATCTGTCAGTCAGGTTGCCAGGAATTTCAGTTAGGTTTGTGAAATCCCAGAATCATGTTCGTTCCATTTAGTAGGTTTGTCTTGCTAGCTTTCTTTGTGAAATTTCCAGTACGCCAAGCTGGCGTGCTGATCGGCTTAACTTCTGGACATAGAGCGAGGCGACGACACACTTCGGCGGGGTAGACGCTAAGGATATATGTCGGCTGACGAGCAATGAGGTTTAGGTTCTTCTTCAGGAGCTCTGTTATACTCAGCTCTTCATCCATCGAACTCTCTTTTAGACATTTAGTGGGTTCTGTGCGCTCTTGCTGAAATTCTTCTCTTGGACCTGTGCTGACGACGTTCACCTGGTGTGCTTTTGTATTGTTGGCTCCCTTCCTTTCCTTCTGTAGCTTCAAGCTGTTGTGGTAACATTCTCAGGCAATTTTCTGGTCTGCTCTGATAGTGCCGACCTGTCCATTGTCCAATGGGTACTTCATGATGTGGATCGAACTTAGTGAACAGATAGACGTCAAGAAGGTTGAAGGTCGGGCGGCCTATTATGATGTTGTAAGAACAAGGCGAGTTGACCACTAAATATTTAATCCTGATGGTTTTGGCGTTGTTGCCTGTACTGAAGGTTGTTTTCAAAGTAATGTATCCACGAACGTGCACCTGTTCTCCTGTGAAACCAGCCAGGATCCCTTTGAAGGGCTGCAACTGGTCCTCATCGAGTCCCATTCTTTCAAAGGCAGAGTAATAAAGGATATCTACAGAGCTGTCGGGATCAATCAGCACTCTCTTGATATCCCAATTGAAGATTTGTACAGTGATGACCATGGGATCGTCATCATGGGGAATTATTCCTTCGCGATCAGCACTTGAAAAGGTGATATTTGTTTGGCGTTCTGGCCTTGATGGGGCGTGGTCATCAACAAGCATTACCTGTCTCACTTATCTCTTTAGGGAAGCGCTGGATTCACCGCCTCATGCGCCGGATATAGTGTTCAGAGTGTGGCGCTCGCCATCCTTTGTCGCATCTTTCTCCTTTGGGGGTCTTCGGGGGGCGTCTGTCTCCCTCCTTGCTATCTTTAACGTATCCTCTTAGTCTGCCATTCTGAATCAACTTTTCAATCTCTCTTTTCAGGTGGATGCAGTCATCAGTGGTGTGTCCTTTTATCCGGTGGTACTTACACCAGGCATCCTTATTGTTTCCCATTATGTTTCCTCTCGGCGGCGGGGGGTCGGGGATGAGTCTAGAGTGGTAGACATCCCTCCAGATCTGCTCACGACGAGTGTTGAGCGCTGTGAAGGATTCTGGTAGAAGTGCGCGCCTGTCCGGGATATTGCGCTTGTAGGGCGCTCTATCTCTGTGGACGGGCGGATAGTAGCTTCGGCGATGGTCGTAGTTGCTGGGGTCGCGCTCTCTAGAATCTCTGCCTTTCTTCTCGGCGTTGCTTTCTTCTCCCTTGATGTAGCATTCCGCTCTGGACATAATTTCCTCCATGGAATCAGCTGGTTTCTGTGCCAGTGATTCGTTGAATTGGCCAGCGCGGAGGCCATTCTGAAAGGCTCCCACGAACAACTCCTGGTTTGGGTTAATGACTTTGATGGTGGCGTCGTTGTACCGTGCGAGATATTCATGGAGAGACTCGTTCGATCCTTGACGGACGTTGAAGAGGCTGGTGGATGATACTTTGCGGTGGCGACTTGCTGAAAACTGGTGCGTCAATTTGCGTGTCATGTCTTGGTAGCTGATGATGGAAAAACGGGGTAGGTTCATATACCATCTGAGGGCGGCGTCTTTCAGGGTTCCTGCTAACAACTTACACTTGAGAGAGTCAGCGGCGCCGATGATGGCCATTTGAGTGTTGAGAGCTGTCACATGTTCCACTGGGTCGCTCTTTCCGTCGAAGGACGAACGAGAGGGTGGTTTGAAGTTTTCTGGAACTGGCGCGTTCCAAAATTTGGCGGAAAGTGGTTGCGGATCTGGATCCACTGATTCGTCTTGTTGGGATTCATTTCCTTTAGTGTGTTGTTGCTGCTGGATTGTTTCCATTGTTGCTTGCAAGGCTTCGTTGTGGTTGCGAAGCTGCTGGATCTGTTGTTGTAGAGCTTCTAAGGCCGCCGGGTCCGCCATCGGTGGTGGCGATGACGGTTGTTTGAGTCAGTATGTGAAGGTTGAGATTGGCAGTTGGAGATTTGCGACTGAGCTCGCGAATCTCAGGGCTTAGACCGGTTTCTCGAACGGATACGGGTTGAATGTTTGATTTGTGAGGGTTTATGAATCACGGCGGATTCGGAGAGTTTAGGGTTGCTCTGAAAGATACGGCGGATTCACGGCGTTCTAGTGGCGTTTGGAAGTCGTGGATCGACTGCTTTCGTTTCAGAGATGGTGGCTAGGTCAGTTTTACCGTAGCCCCATGGTGGGCGCCAACTGTACTGGCTGTGAGTACAATCAAGGAAAACTAGGGTTTTCAGGGTCTGTTTAGGTAATGCCCTGGAAATGATCCCAAGGTTACTATTTGTAGCCCAAATTTGGGCCTACCCGGTCATGGTTTTGGGCCCAAGTCTTGAAGGGCCAAAACCATGGCTAGGGCGCCCTCATAGGCTGTTGAGGGCGCCCCCAGAGGGTGCCCTTAAGGAGAGTTCCCTAAGGTTATATATGACTGTCAGGTGGGCCTTGTGCCCTTCTGGAGGGCGCCCAGCCTCACTCAAAGGGTTCAAGCCCTGTCTGTAGGGCTCTAAGGCCTAAATGGTAAGATCTATAGTCCAACTCCTATATTCTGGATGAAAAACCTACTGAAAATGAGTGAAAAACATGCTACGAATAACGTAAGATGACATGTCATCACGTACATTGGGGGTGACGCTTCGTCACCCTTATATAGGCGGGTAGGAGAATATCTACCTCCGTGAAACGCGGTGCCTCTTTAGGAGGCGGTTAGAGATGGCTTAAACGGCTCTGATTGGCCCAGGTGTGCTCCAATGCGGTGCTCCACACGGAGCTTAGCATGCGCCTTCGCCGTGTTTGAGCCTTATCTTATTGGCTCTTAGCCGGTCTGGAACAGAATACTTGTTGCTTACTTTTTGTTTTGTTTTTGTATCAGCACCCTTGGTTATGAATCTTGTATCCGAATCAGATAAGATTATCAATGAATTGCGGGTGAAATATAGGACATATTGCATAGAGTTTGATGTTGATTATGTGAATTTTTTTTATAAATCATTTACCATGTTTTTGGCTTACGTCTAATTTTTTTCTTATATTTTAAATTCAAATATATTTGCTCTTGCAGGGTACTATTATGCCGCCTAGTATCTTTGGTCATGATTTTGGTGATCCGATTGATCGTTGAAAGGAAAAATGGAAGCATTTACCCTGGGTTTTGTCAACTGACATTGGATAGAAGAACTACTATTTTGGACAGAAGAACCGTTATCATTGAAAAAGAATTCCTTAGCATTAAATCACAATTACAGAATCTATCATTTCTCCTTCAAAAAAAGAATCTATCATTTTCATCTCCCCTTCCTAAATTCTTCAATGAGTTCAATCATATGAAAACATCCACTAGAGGAACTAAAAATATAACACAGTGATGATGAATTCTTCAAATATAATACAAAAATTCTACACAAACTTTTAGAGCTTTATTATATGAATCAAGAAAAAAGTACATGTAATATAATATCTCTTCCAATTTTATTAACTGAAATGAACAATATATAGCTCCATTGTAAATAAAAGGCAAAATACCTCTTTTGGTCCTTTAAGTTTGACAAAAATACCGGATTAGTCCTTTAAGTTCTTAAGTTTCAAATAGGTCCTTTAAGTTGTTAATTTATTACACCGTTACCCTTTTAAGGACCTATTTGAAACTTAAAAACTTAAAAAACTTCAAATATGTGCATTAAATTAACAACCTAAAGGACCTATTTAAAACTTAAAAAACTTAAAGGACTAATTCAATATTCTTGTCAAACTTAAAAAGATCAAAAATAATATTTGGCCTAAATAAAAACAAGGGTACCTATAAATTAAAAATTATTCTTTCTGGAAAACAAGAGGGAGGAGACCACCATCGAGGGCCAACAAAATCTTACCATTCTCATTCAGCATATCAACAGTTCCACATTCAAATCTACAACTAGGACATACCTCTGTAGGACACCACTGTATATTATACATACCTGCAAGTGGGGTCTCTACAATCCTAAAGAAGTTACCATATGATCCATTAGTAGCACTATCTCTTCCAGTGATAATCAACCTTCTTCCACTCTTGGTGTCTTTCTCACCCAACCTCCATTCTGTTGATTGTACACAACTTGATGAAGCTTGGAATGTTATTGTCAAGTCTCTGTTAACCCTCACATCGTCGAAGTCGTGATGGGGAGCAAAAGGTGTGAATTTCACAACCAGACCGTGTCCTAAGCCAGTGTTCTCAAGACCAACATGTAAAGGGCATGATTCATTTCTGCTGATCATAGTGGAACGTCCTCCTTTGTTTGTGATAACTGGACGGATGAAGTATTCCTCGTCGCCTTCAACGGGTTCTCCGACTGTGTCGAAGACAAACTGAGCTATTGTTGTTGTTGTCATAAAGAGACACACTTGAGCAAGAATAATGAGGGATCTAGTAGATAATCTCATTGACATGGTTTATTAAATTTGTTAGTTGTAATGTAATAACTTGGCTTACACTCAAAGGCAATGATGTGTGTTTTTTATGTTACTAGCTAGGCAATGTATTTATAGAACTGTGATACATGCACGTAAAGTTTGTCATTTTTATATACACTAAAAAACTGGTCAAAAAAATTTATTGTAAAATTTTAACAAAATTGTATTGTAGTTGTTAAATACTTAAATATATATATGATATATTATAGTTTTGAAGAGATGGGAACTATATTGATTTGAGATAAAATTTGAATAAAGTAACTAATGTTTTATTCAAAATATAAAACTATACTCATTTTTGAGAAATGTTTTTTACTCCCATTGTCTCACAACTATCACATTAGACCATTTCTTACAAATTAAGAAAAATTGATAAATCAAAAGAAAGATAATTGAGCTTTTACTAAATTGTCCATATTAATCATTGGTGAATTTTTAATATCATAAATGAAAAGTAAAAATAATATCTTGAGAGTGATGCATGTGGTATTATTTGAGAAGGTGGAATTGAAAGTGACTATTTTTTGTCAAGTAGTCTAATGACTATAAATTTCCTTTTCAACGATGAATAAGTAGGGGTGTTTCGGGTTCGAACTCGGCGGCCCCGGGACAATGTCTATACCCTCATGGGAACAAAGGAACAAAGTGACACTTGTTTTAGACAATTTATTTTTATAAATGTGATATTTGTCATGAGACAGATTGAATATAAAACAAAACATGTTTTGAAACCAAGAGAGTACCTTTTAGGGTCAAACAATGTTATTGAGATTACCTATGTATTCAATCAATCTTCCGCGGGAATGGATTAGTAAACTGCCAAGAATAAGCATTTGGTTAATTAATTACTCCCTCCGGTCCTTATTATAAGAAGAAAAACAAAAAAACATCAAAACCAATACACTCATTAATTAGTGTAACTTTTTGAATATTTTTACAAATATACACTCATAAAAAATTGTGAAGCATTAAATCCACTCACTAATTTTAAAAAGACAAACATTAAATAAAGGGTATAAAAGTCTTTTTAACAATAACTACACCTTAAAAGTTGTGATATTTTCTTATAAATAGGACCAATAATTTTTTTGAAAATTTTCTTATATATAGGACCGGAGGGAGTACTTTGTTTGGATCACCGAATTTTGATGGAAATGTGGACAAGAGACAATGCAATGACGAATTTTCCCTAGTGTGAATCGTTCAATGAAACAGACTAAAACACTTTTGTCTCCTTCATTTCCCTCCCTTCTATCGAAAATAAGACTGAGAAAAATGATGAGTTTCTTGCATAGAAATAGTAACCTAAAAATATGTAGAATTAGTCCTGCAGAAACATATTCGAATATTCTTATCAGAGTATAATAAACTGAATTGAAGGAAAGGAAAGGCACCGTTTGTGTCCAATATTTTGTCTTTTTTCTATATGTATTTCTTGAACAAAGTAGGAGGTAAGTTTTTGTCACACTCCATCTTTCAAAAAAAAAAAAGGTTTTTGTCAAACTCTTTTTATATAAAAATTAATAAATTTGTCGCTCTCTTAAAATATATTGATTTCAATCATTTACAGAGAACACAAAGACTTAGGCCGGCTTTCTTAAAATATTTATAAGAAAATTAAAATATTTTGAGACATTTTTCCAATCCAAAATTTTGAGGCCTAAAGTCCTTGTTTGAGTCACGCGGCCCTGCACAAAGTCAGCCCATTTAATTTAAAATTTAATTTACTACACCGTCAGTGTAAAGACTTTTTACATTGTTAATTATTATCATAAATGTCTAGATCATAAATAATGTTGGATTTTTATCATAAACTCTTTTAAATTCACATTCATGACTGATGTGCTGCAAGGCTAGAAAGTAAATCTTGGTCTCTTTTTGTGTAGCTGGTTGGTAGTTCCCTATTGGTAACATAGGTGGTGTTGTAGAGGTGATAAGGCTTTGTTGAGAATATATGCTGGTTCGTTGTTTTGTTGCAGACAGTATTTGCAACAGTGTAGCAGTAGCTTGCTTGCTTGGTGTAGTTTTTGTTTTTCTTAGATTGCTTGTTCTGATGTAGCCTAATTGGTGTGGTCTAATTTGGTTTTGTAGTGTCACGATGGCATGAATAATATAATTCTCCATTTTATGTAGCCCAATCTCATGATTAGTGATCTCTCGACCCTTCTTAAAAAGTGAGGAGGGTTCACTTGTGGTGTTGTGGCTAGATGCATTTTTTTTGGTTACATGCCTGGATGCATTGAATAAAATTACAATTTACTTATAAAATAATGTAATACGGGATGAAAATTAAATTCTTTAATTTGTTAAACCACAAGTGCCCTAACTCTTTAATTTCTTAGAATACATGTCAAAAACTATAAATAATTGGTTTAGTTTAAGATAAAAACTGTATCGATTTTTAATTTAGTAAATGTTAATCCCTGTGTCCCTAATTATAAAATCATTTATAAAAAAAAAATTTTGTCCTTAAATATAAGATCATCTACAAACTTTGTCTCTAAACCCCCAAAGTCCTTGATTTCTTTTCAAAGTTCTCCATTCTTCCACTTCTTCCTTCATTTTTTCACAAGTCCTCCCCTCCCCTAAGAACTTGCAAACAAAGGCTAAGTTACATAACATCATTATCTTGAGTTTTAAAACAATTGACAAGTTACATAACATAATATTAAAGGTTATCAGAAGGTTCTTGATTTTTTGCATTCTCTGATCATTTCTAGTGACTACTTGTTTTAGTTCAATATGTCATCCTGACATCTGAACATACTGAACTTCCACGCAGGCCTGTTATCCATCTTGGGATTGCATGAGAGATCTTTTGGATTACATGGATGAAAAAGAATCTCCCCATCTTTATCATACTTAATATAAAAGGAAGGTGGTCTGATTTCCCACAATCTCTAACCCTAATTCCCTTTCCTTTCCCGCCCAAGCCTCTGATCCATCCAATGCAAACCGTTAACCCCTAACTGCCTGGAATAAATGTTCATTTGCCTTGCCATTAAACACCTGCGCAGTCATCTATTCAGTTAACCAATGGCAAGCTTTCTGCAATATTCCAATGGCAGACAGGATTAATTGTTGTTTGTCTTACCTATGCATTGATTCAAAACACAACCTTTTTTTTCTTGATCAGCGCACGCATGCTGTTTCCAGGCAATACACAATTGGTCCACATGGCCTATTGATCTCCCTAAACCCTTATCCATGTTTTGGCCTACGTGCAAGTTTCTATCCCCAGCCGTTCATCATTAATGCAGAAAAGCCTTGTCCGTGTTTCCACCTTGAACCTCTACATACTTCATATAAATCAAAGGTGGTATGATTAGCTAAATCCCTAAGCCTAATTGAATCCCTAACCATCATTTGGCGCCATAATGCAACCCTAATCACCCAACTACATCATTTAATGATTGGCTTGCAATAACGTGAACAACCAATATTAAATGCCCTAATTTGAGTTAGCATGGGATGCAATTCCAATGAACAAAAACGGCGCCCCATTATCACTAATCTGCACATAATCTTATCCCACCTAAAATAGTAGGAATGTGTGCATGTTGAAGGCTGAAAGGATAGTAAGATTGTTGTAGCCCATTAAATGATTTGTAAGGCTCAAGGCATATAGCAATAGTTACTAATACTCCCTCCGGTCCTTAATATAGGAAGAAAAACCAAAAAACATTAAAACCAAGACAACCATTAATTGTTGGAACTATTTAAATGTTTTTACAAATATACCCTCATAAAAATTTGTGAAGTATTAAATATACCCACTAATATTAAAAAGACAAGCATTAAATGAGGGTTAAAAAAGTCTTTTACGCAATAAATATACCTTAAAAATTGTGACATTTTCTTATAAATAGGTCCAAAGATTTTTTTGAAAAGTTTCTTATAATAAGGACCGGAGGGAGTACAATGCATGGTATCCTATATGCACATGCTTAATTAGGTTAGCTCCTATATGCACATGCTTAAACTGATCTTGATTGGTGTAAATGCATAAGAAATAAGCACAGTTTTGACATAGAACATACAGCTTGAATTTATTAAGTTAGGTTTATGTATGCACTGCTCGATGTAATCATAATAAATTCCTGTATATGTACAACTTATTCGTTGAGGTGCTCTATGACATGCGCATTCCTTGAGAGTTGAGCCATTTTTTCACGTGTCTATAAATAAGTCATTACTTAATTTTTTTCTGTCTAATTTTCTTTCCTTATAAATTCATAGTGTTGATGTTGTTCAGTTTTTGACTTATTTTACTTTTTGTGCTTTAATATTTTATCTGTATCACTGATTCTCTTCTTTATTAATACTAACTTTTTTTTTTCGAGTTTTGATTTAGTTGTTGAAATCATCTGATGAATATTTTTGTTTGCTTGCATTGTTTTAATATTGATTTTCACCATTTCATTATTATTATTACTACTTATCTTATTATTGGATTTGTGTCTTTGGATGTAAAACAACACAAGTATTTGTTTCCTTCCTTTAATTTGTTTTTTTTTCTTTCGGGTTTGCAGTTTTTTTTTTGTGGCAAGAACGAGATTGTTACTCTTAGTTTTCAATTTAATTTTTCCTTCTTCAGGATGTACTCTAAGTTTTATAAGGTGTTAGTTAGTTTGTAAAATATGTAATTTTATATCATGGTTTTGTTTGACTTTTACTTCTCTTCTTGCAGGAATGTCAAACTTATTAAGTATTGTTACTGCAAAATATTTTCTAAGCTTGAAGAATGATTTAATTGAAGAATATCATCATGTAAGAAATGTTAAACTAAATGAGAATAATAGTGAAATAGTTTCATATTGCTTGGGAGATCGTATTATTAGCTCTCAAAAAGATGAATTTTGTAATTGTAATTTGTCAATGAACGGGTATTTATCTAGCTAAGTAAGGAATTTCAATATTCTTTAAAAGATGTGTAAGAGATACAATCATAAACTTTTTGGCTATTGTCTTTGTCTTTGCACTCTAATGGCTGATTTGTATGATTGTTTAAATTGAGAGTTTACAGAATTTGGTTGGATTAATATGTTAATAACAAATTCAAAATTGATTGGGAAAAAAAATAATGATACTCATCTATAACAGACCCCTGCGAAACCACGGGTCAAAAGGCGGGTTAGGACACTCTTTTACACGGGTCAAATATAATGATATATTTTTCAAATTGCTTAAGTTGATTGTAAGAAAAACTTATTGATCAATAATTTATAATAGACCCGTGCGAACGCACGGGTCAAAAGACTAAAAAAAATGCCATGCCTTGCAAACAATGATTGCTGAAATTGTTGACATGTATACTCTACAAAAAAAAATCTGCAACTACCTAATTGTCCATAATTAATTCTATCAGAATGTACTTTAATTTGTTTATGGACCATCTAACCTTCTTATCTAAATGTTCATGCCAATGATATTTTTCTCAAATTGCTTGACTTGATTAGATGAATTGCATATCGATCAATGATTTACAAGAGACCCGGGCGAACGCGCGGGTCGAAAGTCTAGCTTAATATAAATCCAAGGTGGTCTGATGGCTTCAAAACCCTAACCCTAATTGCATGCCCTAACCCGCCATTTGCCTTCTTTAATGTCTTGGCTTTCTTTTCCCGCCTATGTGGAACCCTAATGCCCCAACTGCCTTAATTAAATGTTGCCTTGCCTTGTTTATTGAACCTGGCCGCCATTTTACCTTGGGTGTGTAACTCATAGCCATAGGCGCAATAAATGGTCCTCTGCATAGCCGTTTTTTCACCTACACAAATAGGTATAGATGTTAGGTCTTATTGTAGGTATTAATTAACTAACCCTATTGAGCATAATGGCATTGAAGGCCACATGTAAGTTAGGTCCTATGATAGGTCCTATGCTCAATGCACCCTATTGTATTTAATGTCATCCATTGTCACAATAATAATTGGAACGGTGCTCAATGCCTCCAACCATAAACCATATCACTTTAAGTTATTGTAGAACCTACATTAGGATAGACATAGGTGCGATGCTCAATGCACCCATCCAATAGAAATGAAGGTGTTGAATGAGTGTTGAGTGGCTCAAGGGTATTCCCTACTTACTCCATTTGTGATATGGTAGTATAAAAGGGAGCCTTCATGCTCCCAAGGTATGCAAGCAATAGATACCACATCAGAACCTTTGAGCTTTATTGTGCAAATGTTCATTTCATGAGATAAGTATTGCTTCATACAAATGTGTCCGTATTCTGCTGTTCTTTTTGGTTTGATGTACGATTTTTGAGCAATATGGACATCTCTCCATATTTACTCGCCATTCATATGCATTGACCTATATAAAGAGATCTTTCAGAATGTACTTTAATATTCTATAATGATATTTTTAATACACGTTGCTTGGCTTGGTTAAAATACTTGATTGAATTTACTGATTTACAATAGACCGGCGTGAACGCGTGGGTCGAAAGTCTAGTAATACTAAATGTTAAGTAGTGTTGCCCTAACCCTAATGATTAGCCCTAATTTTTAGTTCTGAAAAAAATTTATGAAAAAAACTCCTGGTAGGGATCGAACCAAGTACCACATTATTAACGGTTCATTTTCATTGTTATTTTTTCTTTCAATTACCACGTAACAAGTTCCTTTTTATTATTTTTTTCTTTCGGTTACCACATAACAGTTGTTTTTCCTTTTTATAGATTTAACAGCCCTTGCAGTTAGGATCAGTTTCTTGGTGTACGCTTACTACGTGCTACGATATTAAAGTTGCATCTTTAAAATTGTTGATAATTTGACTTATTCAGATGATAATTTTATCATTAGAAACTTCACTTTTTAGTGTAATTTTGTCTACCTCTTTGTTTCTCCTATACTATATTAATTACTTGAATTTATTTATTCTGCATTTTTATTTGCAAAAATCACTACACTAGATTATGACATTACTTTGTTTTCTCACTTTGACTTTTGAAACATGTTTACTATTTTCAATTTGCTTATTTTTAGTTGTTCTTTTAACATTAATGTAATTGAATATGAAGGTTAAGAAAGAAGGAATTCGGGAACACAAACTGGTAATATTATTTGGTAACAAAATAAAGTTAATAACTTAAATTAGTGTAATTTTTGCACCTTTTCTTTTGTTTTTTTTTTTTCAATCGTTTCATAACAAAGTACTGAATATGTAAGTAAAAATATAATCAATTTTATATTTATATACGAAATTCTACAAAACCTGTGCATCGCACGGGTTAGAGTCAGTTATATATAATGCTATGACATCCCGTTATGCAGAAAACACCAAACCCTAAGTAACCTTTGAACTAGTTAATAACACCATGGATAATCAAGGCATCTCTTTACATTCAGACAACCAGACAACACTGGTAATTGTTAACTCAGCATGTTTGGATTGATTCTCACATAACTAACTATGAAATAGTGTGGGATGATTATTTGGTCTTTGCACTACTTGACTTGTGTGCAAAGTGTGGCAGCACTGAGAAGGAATATGAGCTATTTCAGGGCCTAATGAAGAAGAATTTGGTAGCGTATTTGCAATGATCTTTTGATGTGTAATACATGGAAAGACACCTACTGCAATTAGGTTTTTTGAATATATGCTTCGAGACGGAAATTGGAGCAATTTACCCACATACACTGGAATTCTAATATTGCCAATAATCATGTTTGATTGGTTGATGGATAAAACCGGTGTGTTACCTCTATGTAAGACATGCCTTTGTGTCTTTAAATTATAAAATCATGGTTTAAAGCATATATGTTCCTAAAAAATACTCCAGTGCAACCCAATGTTGGTGTTTGTTTGGGGTGCTCTGCTTCTTGCCTACAATTGTATGACCATGTGGTGCTTGCAAATATAACGTCTCAACATTCAAATGTGTTGGAGAGTGATATTATTTACTTTCTTGTTTTGAGTAGTGATACCATTCTCTTATCTCTAGCATTCATGTATGTGTGTATAACTGGTAAAATTGAATGCTACTAACTAGTTGAGCATTGGCTTTAGAAGGCAACTATCGGAGAGTTAAACAGTTTTTTAATTTAGGTGGAGTTAGTAGTACCACTTATTGGGTCATGGCTTGATCTGCAACACTCAAACAGTTTCTACTAGTGGTATAATTTCTCATGAAAATTATTCATCTCAAAACGTTGGTTTTTCCTATTGTCAAGGAAAGGATCTTCTCTTGTAAAGATACAATGGTTTCTTTAAGTCTTGTTCTAATCACAACCTTGAGGACAAGGTTGTTGTTTGTGCAGGGAGTGGTGTAATTAACCAATATTTTTCTTATCTTTTCTCTACTCATCTCTAACTTTTCGGAGCTTGATCCTTGATCACAAGGGGTTGTATCAATGCAGCATATATTCACAAAAATGACTGTTTTATGCACTTAGATTTTGGAGAGAGTTACATATGTCAGTACACTCTTGTTCAAGTTTAGGTACATATGTTCTGACATTCCCTCAACCTTCATTTGTTAGCCAACCTCATCACTAAGACCCTTAGAACTATACTCTTGAAAATAAGAAGAAAAAAAAAAATCAACTTTTAACTAAATTCAGTTTTTGTTTGACTTGCCTGTCATGATGTTGTTCCTACTTCTTTCATGTATGGTCACATAAGTATTTCTCATTTCCGTGTTTGCCAAATATGCTAAGGAATGATAAGGATGTTAGAGGTAAGGGGTTAAGGGTTGAACTCCCTCCACTAACACTTCTAGCAACTAGTTACTAAAGTTAGTAATTCAAAAACAAATGTGTTACTAGGTAAATGAAACTTTCATCCGCTATGTTCGTGATTGTTTTAAGTCGCGGCAACTGAAATGCTTACAAGATTGAAAACTATGACTTCTACCTGTACTTGGATCACAGATAGTGGCTAAGGGATGGAATCTCTGAACCTTTAAAGCACTCATTTAAAGAATGAATTTTAAAACAACAGTCTCCATATCCTTAGCCTCTTGTTTTTTATAGCAGAGATGAGGGTACTTGTCATAACTCATCAGTGTGGATTGCAGTTGGTATTGTGTGCATACCATCACCATTGCAGCCAATGCTTAGGTATGTTTCCTCTAAAAAATGAGTTCAACATGAATGAAATAATGTTTGAAAAACCTATAAGCCAATGCAAAAAATAATGTACTAGGTGAGTATGATAACATCGTTGCAATTTTCAACAAGATTGAATGCATCCATTAATCATGGTACATTTAGGAGGGGTTCCTGTAAATTTACATCCAAAACAATTTGAAGAAACTCATACTAGTATTGAGTTCCCTACCCAGTTAGGGGAAGAAATGCAGAGGCATGCATAAACGTGTTGCAGTGATCAAGCGATCACAATTAGTCCACAGAGCAATTAATCGACATTTTAACCATTAGAATGAGATATGATTTTCACATTTGCAGCCATCAAACTTCAATAAAACCAATTGACAAGTAAGCATAATGCTATATCATAAATTTATAAACTATTGTCTCCATTCAAATGTTATTTTTCAATTCCAATCTCCAGTAAAACAAATGCTGTTTCCACCAAAAGCAAAAGTAACATAAGTACTGTTGTAATCTGTCTTCATCTGAAGAAGACTAACACTAAAAAAAGCTAAGTAAAAGCTAAAACAAACTCAAATGAACTCCTATAGGAACCAACTGTGGAATTCCCTAAGAAAATCAACAGAATTAAAAGACCTCAGCTACCAATCTTGTTACTCTTTATCTTCCACTGCAACAATTTTGTATTTCCCGGATCCCTTGTTCTGCACCAACAAAATCAAATTAAACTCTCATAAAATGCAAATCTACCAAGCCAAAAAAGTTAGCCTTGAATAATTCACTAACAATAATTCTCATGTTTACACTATTGCAAAATAATTGAATTAGTTTATAATATAATTTTGATGAATAAAATTCCTTAAAACCAGATATTAGTCAGTGACAGCATTTTTAGCTTATCATATTTAATTACAATACATATAATGATGTGAAACTTAACAGATCAAATTATCAAAATTATATCTAGTAAAAATATATCAAAAATTAATCACTTTATAAATTTTTTTATTACAAACAGAAATGCTCATTTTTTATAATATATGTGAACAGTTTAGCTGATGAAAGACAATACAAAATCATGTTAATAATAATTGATTCACTCATCAAGAATATAGATCTTAATTCAAAAAATAAATATTCTTAAGAAACTAAAATGAATAATGAAAAAACTAATATACAATTGTTAATTAAAATACTAATTATTGATTAAAAAATAAAATAAATCTATCAAAGAAAATGTTACCTTTTCCCAGATCTGAGAGTGGGTTTTACAGAAACCAGCAACAACAGTAGCACCTTTCTTCCCTTCCTTATACTCAATACAAAGATCCTCTTTGATTCCACAAGTAATATGAAAACCCAAACCACACTTCTGTTCAGAACAAACCAAAGCACATCCATTACAGCACCCACATACATAGCACTTCTCCAACCACCTCTTCTTTGGAACCTTAGAACAATCAATCCCTTCTCTCCCTTCTGGATCCACAAAAAACACTTCAGGCACAAGTAAAGCACAAACCAGATGGGCCCACTTTCCATCTGTTGTTTGTTTCATTGCTCCCTCTTTCGTAGGACAGAGGGAGCAACGAATTGGATCGGTGTCAGTGTCGTTTTTAAAACGACACTGATCACAAAACCAGTCACCCTCTGGGATCTGTTTCACCAGAGGGTTACCATAGCAGGAAGCATGGACCATTAAATTACAACCGTCGCAGAATACGATTGGGTCCTCAGCGTTAGCATCTGTGCTATGGCACACACAGCATAAAATTCCATCGTCATCGACTTCGAATTGGATGTCCTGTTTTTGAGATTGTTTTTCGATTGGGGTGGGTGAGGGGAGAGAAGGATTGTATTCGACGTTGAGATCGATGAGCGGAACAGCGTCGTTTGGAATGTTCTGGTGGTGGTTGAGGTGGGGTTGAAGAGCGGTTATTCTTTTTTTGGTGGGTAGAGAATAAGTAGATGGTGGGGGTGTTGATGACGATGGTGGGGTGTGAAAAAGTGATGAGTTACGAGATTCTTTGCGTTTTTTGGTGGGTAAGAGTGAACAGTGACTAAGATCTTGTTCTTCCTGTTGTTGTTGTTGCTGCTGATAAATTAATCTTAGTCGTTTGTTGGGAGGTAGGTCGGTGATGTTTTTGGTGAAATCCATTTTAGGGTTGTGTTTGGATGAATGAGGTTTTGGGGTGAAGGATTGGTGTTATTAAGGATTTGATTTTGATTAAGAAAGGAAAGTTTTTTTTGGTTTTGCGGGAATTTGAATTGAAATTGGGAGGGAGAAGAAAAGGCGTGGGAATGAATTGGAAAATGGAAAATGAAAAAAGAAGAAATTGGAGGGAGAAATTGGAAAAATGAAAATGAAAAAATTTTGAGTAAAAAATAATAAGGCGGGAGAGTAAAAGTGTTGGCGTTTTGGAGTTTGGATTTTGGAACCCGCGGTTTGTTCAATAAAAGCGGCAGATCAGATCTGCATCTGCTGAATGATTTGGGTTGGGCTTGTTTGTTTGGGATTTTTTTGAAAAAAATATATTTATTTAACTAAAAAATCACTTTTTTTTTATTTTTGTAATGTTTGTTTCAGATTTTTAAAAAATTTATTTTGTTAAAAAAAATCTTTTTTAGCCTCAAAATAAAAAGCTATTTTTAGTAGCTTTTTCAAAATCTATTTTTTTTCTAAATACAAGGAACTCAGGTGTAAGAGATTCAAATCTTAAAAAAATAATTTTTAAGATAGTAAGCAAATAGAAATAAGATTTTTTTAAAAATCTCTAAATTCTTTTAACCCAAAATCTATTTTTTTTTTAAAGCTGAAACAAACACAACCTTTGTTTAGTGAATAGCGTGATTAAAAAGTTTACTTTTTAGCCCCCCACCTCCAATTATTACAGGCTCCCTAAAATTTCGTTTTTGCCCCTGTTGATACCATTTGGGAGATACGTCCTGAACCGTTCGGGAGTTATCTCACATTAGGTATGTTTCAAAAGTTATCTCTCAAATGGATCATTTTAGATGGAGTCAAAGTTAGAAGGTCATATTTTGGCTGGTTGTTTAAATGCAAAAGAGACGAAGCTTGTTGTTGGGATGACATGGAATAGAGTAAAACAAAAAAGAAATATTTTCTCGACTTTAAAAGATAGATAGAAAGACAATTTGATGATTGCCAGTCAAAATTATAATGCACGTCATATATAATTTTCACGCTCATACATTCTTTCTAATAGTCATAATTTTCCCCATCAAAGATGGGAGCTATATTGTACGCCGTTTTAGGATCCTTGTTCATCGTATCAACTCTTCCGGTGATTAAACCATGATCAAAGAGACCAAGTTCTTGATGCCACTTGATGGCCGATATGACATAAACAACGATAAACTAGAGGGAGGTGAATAGTTTTCCCTTTAAAAACTTTTTCGAAAGCGTGGTTTTACAAATTCTTTGAAAAACAAGTGACTATATGAAATTAAGCGCTAGCTTCGTATGATAACAAAATAGGCAATGATAAATTGACAATTCAACTTTAAACGAGAAATTCACTCTTGAATTTTTATCAATCAATTATTAATACACAATGTAATCCACACAACCAATAACAATGTCAAACCAAACCTAAATTTATACAAGAAATAACTATCACCAGAACTAAACAGGTTTGATCTATGATAAACTCATTGACAATAAGATATCAATTATTCCAAGTGATTGATTTGTTAAAAGTATCTTCAAGATATTGTTAGAGAATCAAGTTGTAAAAGTTTTAATCACTTGGTATAAACTTAAATTAATCTAATCAATGATTTAACATAGATCAAATTATATTGCAATGAGTAAAGAGAAAGGGAGAAGAAAACACCAGATTTATAGAGGTTCCTCCAATCGTCCTCTCTATGGGCCACGTCATCTCTTCCAAGGGATTTATACCAGTTCATCTCACAAACCGAGAGTAGTCTAGTCTCATTGCACTTCCAAAGGATTTTCACTATAATCACAAAGATTGCAAAATGTTCAAGCACACAAGCAAGATACTTCCTCTGCTCAATCACAGAAGAAAGAGACTTCTAATGTTCAATCACAACTGAAAGAGACTTATATAATCTAACATAATCGAATAAAAGATTGTTTGGTTTTACATTTGATATATAATCAGGGGTGTAATACAATGAAATTTAGATTGGACTCTAAGGCTTAAGAATTTCTAAGATATGAAAGTTTATAAGAATTTCTCTAACTTCTAAGATATGAAAGTTTATAAGAAATTCTTTAAGTGTTTGTGCACTTTTGATTTTGACAGAGTAAGAGCACTTGTAAAAATTCAGAGAGTTATTTTTTTTCTTCAAGTCTTCAACTTCTTATATAGGGGAAAATTTAGGAGACGTTGGAGAGTGCTAGCGCATAAATTTGAGTCCTTGACAAGCTTGATCAAAGACATTGGAATTTTTCTTGATTTGGTTAATGTCGTTGAAAGGTCATTTAAAATTCATTTGCTTCAATTGAAATTATATGTTTCATTCCCTTTGTCCTTGAAGTTCTTTGTTTGATTATACACATAATCTGAAGAAGATAAACTGTACTATCAGAGTCTGATATTGACTTTCCATCAGAAAATGAAAGAACCAGTCAGAGGCTTCTGATGCTGATGTGTCCTTCAGAGTCTTCTGACCTTCAGGTCCTTGTCTCCTTCAAAGTCTGTTCCAAAGCTTCAGCTTCTCACTTGCATCAGATGCTCTTAAATGTGCTCATAAACTTGTTCTTTCAGAACCAAAACTTGATTTAACACTTTGAATTTAATTATATGATCTTGCATACTTGGACACATATTAGCATATCCAATTGTTCTTTTTTATTTTATTATCCTCAAAACTTCAGAGACATTGTACAAAACCCTTTTTGGTTCAACAACCTCCATTCTTCAAGCCTTCTTGAAATTGGATAATCACAAGGTCTTCGAATCTTAAGCTTGCATGCAATCCTTCTATCTTCTTATCCAAGAAATATTCTTTCCTATTTCCTTTCTTCGATCCCCTTGAACCTTAATTGTTTGAGAAATAACCTCCATAATTACCTTTGGAGGTGAAAAATACCTCATTTTGCTTTAGATCTTTGATGTTTTACCAAAATCCTTGAATGAAACCAAACTTACAATTATCCTATAACTCCCTATCAATCTAGATCTCAAATCCTACAAGTGTTTTTAGAAAAAAATGTTTAATTTGAAGAAGTTTGTAGAAAGAGAAAGAGAGAGAGAGAGAGAGAGAGAGAGAAAACTTGAGATATTTTTTGTAATTTGATTAAATGTGTGATAAAACGAGTGGAGGCAAGTATATATAGGTGAGTGAGTTAGGAGCAAGTCAGGCATAAAATAAAACTAAAAAAGTGTGTTTGATTCAAATCAGGAAAAGCCTGCATTGAATCAATAATACAAATTATGAATTTTAGGTTTGTATGAACATTGAATCGATAGCCATGAACTCTGATTATACTCAGTGATCTCTAGGTGAAGATTGATACGAATCACTATAATTTCGATTCAAATCACAACTCCATAGAGGAAAAAATGGCCTAGTATAAAAAATTATTCGATTCAGAATGATTCGATTAAGTTTTCTTCTTTGTAGAAGTGAATCGAATCAGTTATTCAGAGAACACGAGTGATTTGATTCAAAATATGTAAGGCAAATTTTGATTTGAATCAAGACTTCATAATTGCAATTTTATACAAGAAAATATTCCCAACATGTCACTAGCTTCCTAACACGAGAGATTTAGAAACTTAGACTAATAAGGTGCTTCACAATCTAACATAGACAAGAAACAAAAACATAACATACATATCAACATATTAAAACTATCATAAACATCATCAAAACCAACTAGATGAATAAACATCATCAAAATGAATTAGATGATCCAAGGAGCAACTACAATCCGAACCAGTTCAGAATGTAGATGGTGGCTTGGTTAACAAGTTTGACTCATTTAACATGTGTGTTTTGGGTCCATTGACTGGTTAAACCCTCTTGGCCATTTTTTTGACCCTCCTTTGACCGACCGTTACACTCTATACAACATTTCCCCCCATAAATACCCACATATTTCTCACAAATTCTCATTATGTCTCGCATTCTCTCTTTCTCTTTTATACATTTCTTCTGAGTAGTGTTCATGATGCCAATGTTTCACTGTTGGCCTTTTAAACAAAGGTACCTCTCATCTAGTAGGGATAGTATGAATGGTCAAAACACAATTTCCCTCACTGCAAGTTCGCACCCTCCGTCTAAATTTGGGTTGCTCATCAGAGTCAAGAAAACAAAAACATAACATACATACCAACCTATTAAAACTAGCACAAACATCATCAAAACCAATTAGATAAATAGATGATCAACTACAATTCGAAGTAGTTCATAATGTGGACGGTGGCTTGGTTAACAAGTGTGACTTATTTAACATTTCTTGGGTCCCCTGACTAGACAGACCCTCTTAACCACATTTTTTGACCCTCTTTTGATTGACGGTTACAATCTATGCAACATTTCCCCGCCATGAATATCTACCTATTCCTCACAAATTCTCATTCCATCTCACATTCTCTCCTTCTCTTTTATACATCCATCTCACATTCTCATTGCATTGTTGGTATTTTATACAAAGGTTCCTCTCATCTTGTAGGGTATAATATGAATGGTCAAAAGACAATGTCCTATTCTGCAAGTTTGCACCTTCTGTCTAGATTTGGGTTGCTCATCAGAGTCTCCTTCTCTCATCTACTCCTTCCGAGGATGTGCGAAAGGAAACACACATTCTCATCCTGTCCATCTTAGGATGTGCGAGAGGAAACAAACTTCCCCTCCTTCCCCCTCCATCTTCTTCTACTCCAAATTTAGCTTTAGGTGTCTAATAATTTATTGTAATAAGCATCATCATCATCATCATCATCATCATCATCATCATCATCATCATCATCATCATGTAAATGTATTATGAAACATCGTTCAATAATAAAATGTGTTCAAATATTGATATTTTGTTTCATGTCTCTTTAAACTTATGTCCTATTTTCATTTTCATGTATGCCATTTTAATAATGTATGCCATTGCTGTTTTAAAAAGTTTGAAAAGTTAATTGAAAATCTGTTTAAACACGACTCAAATTATATAATCCGAAAACTTCAAAAAAGAAGTTCATATTTTATAATCGTATTTTCAGGTATATAGTATGACGCGTTAGAAGAAAGTAGGGCGCGAAAAGAAACTGTCTTTTGATTATGGATTGTATCTTAGCTGTCATGGTTGAGGCCCACTAGGAAATACTCCAAACATCTGACTTTTTAAGTTTGTGTTTCACCTTATTAAAGTGTAGGGCATGCATATTTAGGATGATAAGAGAACAAATTCAATAAACTCTTGCATGTTTATTTATGCAAATAATGGTTGCATTTTTGAGGGTTTCTACCATACCATTACTGATCTATTTATCATCTCATTCATTCATTAGTTAGTTAATCTTACAAATGACCTTTTAAACAAGTTGACACGCTAAACCAAGTTTTTAAATATGTCAGCAAAAAATAAAACTTATACTGTACTATTCTTATACTGTACACAAGACTTCAATTTTTTGAGACTACACCGTATATATATACAGTAGGTGGTATTTTTCCAACTTTTCATGCACCTTGGGTTGCGGGTTTTAGAGAGAATAAGTGTTCATGAACCACAAAAAATGGTGTACCTTGTCCATTGATCGTTATTTTTTGGTTGCATCATTTCTAAAACTATGACATACATAGACTCATATATATATATATATATTAGATCTCTAAGGATTCACAATTAAGAAAATGTTTATTGAAAAAGTTAAATTGTTCAATTTCTAATGTATTGAATTCATCAATTTTTATAAAAACTTACTCCTCCGGTCCTTATTATTATAAAAAGAAAAACAAAAAAACATCAAAACCAATACAATCATTATTTAATATAACTTTTTTAATATTTTTACAACTTTACCCTCATAAAAAATTGTGAAGCATTAAATACATTCACAAATATTAAAAAGACAAACATTAAATTAGGGGTAGAAAAATCTTTTAAACAATAACTCTACCTTAAAAGTTGTGACATTTTCTTATAAATAGGACCAAAATGTTTTTTTGAAAATTTTCTTATATATAAGACCGGAGGAAGTATTATTTAAGGTACTTAAAGAACGCCCTTAGGACATTCATTAACATTTTTTTTTTAATGCCATAAGTGAAACTACATAGAGTGATAAGGTCCCTAGGGTACATTGAACAACAATTAAGGTCCCTAGCAACTGCCTCATATTACTCTCTTCTTCATTACCTCATTTTCCCAACCATATGATATAATATGTCCTACGCTGGTCTACGTTTACATCCCTTAACAGTAATTCCCAAAATTTTCAACTGTGCTTTCCATCATCACTTAAAAGCAACAACATAGTCCTCGTGAGAAGCCATTAATTTATCTTTGAACGGTGAGCCATCAATTAATTCAACACCAACGGCTACGATTCCAAGTATGCCCCACAAACGTAAATGGGGCCCAAGTTTCAACAATTCATATTAGCGGTGGACCTCATATGAACCTTGCCAACCTAACCAAACAAACATGGTTTATGCAGTTTTTTATTTTTTTTATTTCCTTTTACTACTTCATTATTCCACATCACCAAAATATATTCAATCAAATCAAACCAAGGCTCTTTGCTCATCATCTGCTTGTTCACTTTGTTACACTAAAATAGAAAAAGAGCAAGCAACTCATGGAAGCTTTATGGGATATAGTAGACAAATTGAAGATTTCAACACTAGGTGCTATTCTTGTACTTGCATGTGCATTTTTTGCACTTGTTTGTCTTTGCACTATTATTGTACTAAAAAGGAAAGGTAGTAATAATAATAAGGTTTTGAACCAAGAGGGTGTTATAGAAGAGAATGAGTCTACTTCGACTATCACGACTACTACGACTACTACCACTACGACAAATGTTACTAACTCTAGTACTACTACTGCTTCTACAGAATGGGTAGAACCAAATTGTGGATGGATTTCAGTGAAAAGGGTGTTGATGGGTTCAATGGTGTGGAGCAAGGCAAGAAAATTGGAAGAGACTATTAGATGGCAGAGAGAGAGGGGATCTCCATTGCTTGGAAGTTTACAAAGGCATGGGGTTGAAAATGGGTGGAAAAGCCTTAGTCATGATTCAGCATCAGCAGTGTGGCAAAGACCAATATTGAGAGGGGAGAAATGTGAGCTTCCAAGTTTTAGTGGACTCATTCTCTATGATGAAAAAGGAAGATTGCTTAATGATTCTGTAAATGAGATACAATGCATGGAAATTTCTGAACAGGTAATCAATTTTTTCCTTTCATACTCGTTATGTAAGATTATTAAATCCATTATTGTAGATAGTATAATGTATATTTGTTCCTACAAATACCATTTATTTAAGGATGCTTTAACAATGATGAAAATTGAAAACGTTAATGAAACCAAAGGCATTTGATGGCCTACTTATTCATAAGTAAAGTGCATGATATAATTAAGGTAAGACAATTGTGAGATCACTTATAACATCAATTGAAATTACTTGTTTGTTGCTGCATGGAATGTTAAATCTAATGAACTTGGCCTCGATAACGAACGATGCAACATGCTTTTCTTTCAAATAGTACCACTTTAAAGCACAGTGCAACACTCAAACGAATGCATTAATAATATGTAAAACTTTTGAACTTCATTCATAATTTCTGTCCCTAAATATAATATCTCGTTGACCATATTACAGAATTAAGAAAGATTGCAGTACTTTTAAATTTGTTGAAATTTGATTTTTTTTTACAATCTAAGTTTACCTGATTGAAACTCACATCAACTATTTTCTCTTAATGATCTACTCACATAATCAATCAATGCATCTAAGTTTGTTCTTCTCTTAATTTTTTTTAAAGAGATTGGGCAAATTTGTTTTGAAAAATTTATTACTAAAAGAATAATTTAAAACCGGAATGCAACAGGTCTTTGAAGGGGTCTACATATGAAGGGACCTGCATTTTATCACAAAAAATTTCAATTTTTTACACTTTTTTAATCAAAATAAAGGCAACATGACACGAGACAAGGGCGGTGTCTATACTACCAAAGAAAAATTAATACAGCTGAAAAGAGACAAAAATTCTGATGTAGTAACTGTTGGAACAACTAGTAAAAGAAGTATAAGCAAATTGGAAACAATGGAACACGATCATTTGTTTACGCAATTCGGCCAAGTGTGCCTACATTTGCGACTACAAAGCAACTGTATTATTACTTGAATGATTAGGGTTTACAGTGTCACAAGCTATATATTTAATAATACGGTCCAGGTTTCAACAATAGCCCTGAACCGTACTTGAATGATTAGGGTGAAGTTTGCTTCGCTACGCTAGCTAAATCACTCGCCCCTCTTCTGAGCCTATGAGCTATACTCAACAATGACTTATCACTCTGTAGAATGCAACATTAATTGTTTCAAAATACTGAATCAAAACAATGTTGCTACCTCTAGCTTAAGACAACATATTTACGGCATCTGTTGTTTCTATGTCTGACTTTTAGATCATTTTTTTTGTGCAGGAAGAAAGGGATGTTACCGTGAGAACTACGCTAAAAGATTTACTATAGTACTTATGTTGCACGGTCTTTCTTTCTGCTCTAAGTTGTATCAGATAGACAATGAGGTTTTACTGTAATGAAATTATCATATCACACTTTTTTCTTTGCAAAGGTAATTATCATATCACTCTGATAACATAAAAATTCAAGCCACAAAAACTTCAGCTTTTTCTTTGCAGTTAATCATGTATTTTCCATTTTACGGGTATTTTTCCAAAGCAAAAACACACTGACAACCTTCTTACACTTTCTGTAGTATTTTCAAATGACTCGTTTGTAAATACAGCTTATAAGCACAAAGTGAAGATAGTTCAATGCCATCTGAAAATATGGAAACACACACAAAGATATTCAATTCCACTAACATGCCACCAACCAACCACATAGAAGAATATTCATATATTTTTTTGGTCAAATCAATACTTCATGTAGAAGGAAATCCTACTTTGATGGAATATTTAAATCTTAACACTATTCTGTAACGATGCTTCTCTTTCACTCCTCAAAATACAGCTTCTAAGCACAAAATGAAGATAGTTCAATGTCAACTGGAGAATTTTGAAACAGACACAATGATATTCAATTCAACTAACATGTCATCCATCACATAGGAGAATATTCATATATTTTTTTTGGTCAAATCAATACTTTATTTAGAAGGAAATTTTACTTGGATAGAATATTTAAATCTTAATACTATTATGTAATTATGCTTCTCTTTCACTCTAAATTTATATTTGACAATATATTTACAGCATTATTCATGATCACATGTAATAGGCATCAACAGTTTTTCTATCAATTAAGCATAGCATTAAGGTATTCTCTCTGTAAGGCCGCTAAATACTGACCTATATCCCACAAATACAGAATTGGAAAGAGCTAAACTTTATCTAGGAATAGGATAGTTTAATCGAGGAATGGATAACTCTACTAATCAAGACATCACACCTTGGAGTGTGCTTCTCCTCAAGGCCTCAAGTGCGATCCCCCCAGTGTCAATTTGGGTGGACTAACTTAGCTTCTTAAAATAAAAGACATCACAAGAACATAAAAAAGACTAAAAGGAAAAAAGCACTCAAAGTTGTTCTGTGCCTAGAATGAAAAAGGTGTTTTTAAATTATCTCAATTAGGATAAAGTTAAGATTGTGGATGATAGATACCAGAAAATTGAAGGGTGGAAGTGAATAACACTGATAATGAATTTTGGCTATCTTGGAGAAATATACCTCTGTTACAATAGTACTACCTTAGAAGATCAAGGAAAGAACTTTGAAAGTGGTAGGAGACTAGATCCTTATAAGATGAATGAAATCTAAATTGGCCTTAAACCACTAAACAGAACTCTCTCATGCCCCTCATAATACATCACTTTATTTCCTCTTAATGAGCCTATCAGTGAACATATTACCTTTTCTTAAGAAAACTGATGGTATTGCTAAAGAGAAAAGAATATTCACTATACTGGTACAGAAGAAATTGAATACATAAAGAAAAAAGTTCAAGATTTTTGAACGGTTTACAATTATGGCCTTAGCTTTTAATGTCACAAGGTGGATATTGACATCATTGTCTCATTGATTGCTAAGATTTCATCCACTCATTTCATGAAGAACTAAACTTTCATTCAGTGGTGGATGTACTTTTCTTACCGTCCCTCTCACAAAGAGGCAATATGTTTGTACAAGAAGTTTTTTATGCCCTTTCAAAACTGTTAGTGACAGTTATGATAACTTGTTATTGGTGGTTCACCTGTTAGTGACTGTACCTAAGTTTAATCCTTTCATAAAAGCTTACATTCTTACCCAGTAAAAATGAAAAGTTGACAGAAGACTAAGCTAGAAGTGGAGTTAAATATGATAAATGGGAAAATCGAATCGATAAACTTAGTTTACCAAAACCCGATATATATTAAGTAGTTCAACTCGTGGAGAATATTTTCATACATAATGAATGTTTGAGACTAATTTCAGAAAATCACCTAACACAGACTGTGGAAGACAAATAAATCATAATCACAAATTGTGTATTCGTTCACCTTTTGCCTTTGTCAGCATAGATTATCCATACGACACTATCAAGGGCTCTCTAGAGTCATCGCTAGATGAACGCTTGTAATAGAAGTATAAAATCAACTGTATCATTCCCAAAACAGTACCTATCCCATTTGGCACCTAACAAATCAAACACAAAATGTAGGTATAGAAATATAAGCCAACAAAATAAACATCTGAATTCTAAAACTGTTATCAATATTTCAGAAAGAAACAGAGAAATGAGACGAAAAGACTCTTACATAAATGAAGACATCATTGCTGAGTAATCCATAAAGAAAGAAGGAGATGCTCATTAAGAAGGTCGAAAGCGAAAGATAAAACGGCATAAACTCAACACTCTTCGTGTGAATGACCAATTTCTGTGAAATTATATAGATATAAACAATTTCACCAAGCTTGAATTTACAAAAACTAGTAAAACTCAGTATTACTTGGATATCTAGGAAAATGTTAAACTTACAATTATAAACAAAGGAGAGGCAAACATTGAAACGAGAGAAACACAACTCAAGCATCCGACTAACATTCGGCGCATAGAACTATCGGTTATTTCAAGCTCCCGACTAATATGATCACAAATATACCAAAAACTGCCAGCAATAATCCAAACATTCTCACCTATAAAAAAAAAGTATACAATAACACATCTTAGTAACACTTCAAAATCAATGTGAAATTTATCATAAACTTTCCATAGTATTTGAAAAATAACCTTTTTTGGTTTGTCAGCATAGATTAAGAATAAGAGAATGTACACAAGCTGAAAAGCTGCTCCAATTGAATTAACAGTGGTAACCAACAAATTATGAGGTGATATAAGAGGAGTACCATACCACAAACAGATCAAACAGTTCAATAGAGAATAAATATATGGCAATCCTGAGAACATTTCTGTTGACCCATTTCTCATAATTCTCCTAAATGTGGGTCTACAATTCACAACATAATTCAAATTAACTGAAAATTTTTCTAAGCTTAATTTTTAATTTAATAAAAAAAAAATACTTTAAGAAACTTACATTGGAGATACAAATAACCCAAATGCAAATATATTACCTACAAATAAACAAGCAAGAATTGAGATCAAGATAAAGATAAGTTAAAAATGTTAAATGTAATAAAATAACTGAAAATTAGAGGAAGAAAATGTAGTACCAGCAATTCCAGGTGCATCTTTACCAATTTCACAAATGGAGTAAGCATTAAACAGAGACATCAAGCTAAGCCTTTAAGTTATGATTTATTGAAACAGGTATTTTTATAATAAAATTTGAGATATGCATGCACTATATGATTTTTCTATGTCACAATTATTATCCTCGTTTGGTAAAAGTGTTCTCTCTAAATCTGTGTTGTGCATTTCAACCTCTCACACTTATGATTGACCTTGACACTTAATATAACGACTAAGATAAGAAAAATGAAAAACGTTTTTAATTTGGTGACAACTTGGGTACCCATCAATAAAAGGTGGGTAACACAACCCATGCTGAGTTGGCACCAATCAAAGTTATTTGTTTGTTTTCTATTATTTTTAATGTTATATAAATACATTGTTTTGATTGGGTCAACTCAACATGGGTAGTATTACCCACCTTTTATTGATGGGTATACAAGAATTTCCCTTTTAATTTTGGCATAAAACGAGTAAAAACATTGTGAATACAATATAAGGATGGCAAAAAGGGCCAACCCGCCCCTTCCCGTCCCGTCCCGTCAATAACCCGTCTAATAAGGGGCAGAGCGGGGTGGGCCAACTAGAGAAATAGGGTTGAAAATCTCACCCACCCTATTTTATGGTGGACCGGTGGGTTGGCCCGTCAATGTTTTTTTTTTAAAAAAATTAATTTAAATCTTCACATAAACAATGTAAAAATATATAAATTTAAAGTCAATTTAAAGAAATCTAAATATATAACAAATGATACACTAAAAATATAAAAATAGTTATTCATACATACAAATTATATCTTCTAAAATTCTATTATAAATCAATAAGACATCCAAAATAAAAACTCCATGAATTTAAATCTTCACATAAACAATGTAAAAATATATAAATTTAAAGCCAATTTAAAGAAATCTAAATATATAACAAATGATACACTAAAAATATAAAAATAGTTATTCAAACATATAAATTATATCTTCTAAAATTCTATAATAAATCAATAAGACATTCAACATAAAAACTCCATGAGTTATCAATTAACTAACTGTTAAAAATATGAGGCTAAAATCATAAAACAAAAGTGATAAAATTAATTGAATTTTTTCCCCCAATATATAGAGGTGAAAATTGGAAAATTGATTGTGACTTATAAATAAAAAGAAGTGAAAAAGAGAGTTTTTTATTAACATATAAACCCAACGGGCCAACTCGCCCCGCCCCCGTCACCGTCCCGTTTTTTAGCGGGATAGGCGGAGCGGACACCCTATTTGTGACGGGTTCAAAATCTCAACTCACCCCGCTAAAAATGGCGGGTTAAACGGGCCAACCCGACGACTCCAACCCATTTTGCCATCTCTAATACAATAATAGCCTTTTGGTTGGTGGTTCCATCATCCAATTATTTAATTCTATGTTTTATTTATGAAAAATGCTAACAAAGCTATAAAAACATTTGTTAAGGGTTTAAAAATGAGAATTTTATCATATTAAAACTATAAAAAGAAACATTTTTTATATAAAATTTATTAATTTTTTTTTTTGAATTCTTATCATTACACATTTGTTAGTATGACCATATATTTATTGGTATCGATTCAAACTTTTTCTTCATACTCGACTCGTAGGGATGACGATTGGACTCAAGTCTAATGGACACCCACAAAAAATACTCACGATGGCCAGGCTAAATACCCACATTGTTGGGTTTGGGCCTGAGCTTGAGTAATTACTCGAAAATTTGAACGGGTACGAACGAGGGTACAAGCACTTTAGTGCTCAGCTCACCCCGCAGCCTGCACATTATATAGACTATAACTATAATTTTATATAATACTAAAATTAAATAATTATTCTTAAGTCTTTGATATTTATTGTAATATGCAATTATTTTTATACTTTAGATGTTTTTTATTTGGTTAAATACTATGTGTATTATTTTATAAGTTGATTTAAAAAAATTTAAATCATAATTTAACTAAGTTGTGATGTTTTTCTGTTATGTATTGTTTTTTTGTTGTTAAAGTGCGGGTAATGGGCACGGGACTCAGTGACGGAGTAAAAAGAAAATCTTGGGTGGACCACAAAAATAAATTATAATATGTAAACATAAAACTTATGTTGTGATAAGTAGTAAACACAAACATATGATGTCTCTCCATTCCTCATTCTCTTCTTGTGAGAAGTGATGTTGGTCAAAAGTAAGTATATTTTTATATCGTCTCCACAGGGATTAATGCGATATCATAAATCGTTCAACACCGATTATCATTTTAAGTTAAGGGTTTAATCATTTGTTTGCTATCAACTATTCGACTTTAAAAATGGTAATAAAAACGGAGAGTAATAGGGCGTAAAAAGCGTTGAGATTGGAGTTTCTCAATCTAGCATTGAAAATATTCTAATGATCATGCATATGAATTCTAGCTTTTAGAGAAATTATCACGTATCACTCAACAACATCATTCGTGTCCAAATGACGTCGTGAGATCGATCATATCGTTTAATCGACGATTTCCCAATCTAGCAAACAATTCGAAAGCTTTACGTTCAGACACTTTGTGTGATTATCAAAATCAAATTCCATGTCTAGAATTTCTTATTTTGATAGAATATTATTCTAAACCTAGATTTAAAAGTATTTTTCAATATCATTTAAATCAAGCATAATAATGGAAAGCAAGAATAACTTCAATATCACATAAGTTGCTAGAATCATATATTTGCAAGATCAAAAGATTACATCTAAGCTATATTAAGTACCTCCAATCCCAACAAGGAAAGTTAGTTGTTCATTTTCATGACAACAATACAAAAGTGGAAAGAAAGATGGAGATCCAAAGCTAAGACTTGATTTCTCAAAGATTCTTAGCTAATCTACACTTAGATCACTTTTGCTCTATGAAGAATGCCTCTTTTTAGCCCTATTCTCTTTCTGGAAGTGTATGTTAATGTTCAGAAAATGAGCTAAAAGGCTTAAATATTATCTGATTTTTATAAGGCTCGCTATAGCGATGAGTTGGTCGCTGTAGCGATGGAAGATTTCTTGGCCTTTGGGTTTGCTCCACGTCAGCAAACGAGGTTCAAACCGCCCTTGGTCGTTATAGCGACCAGATCCATCGTTGTAGCGATGGAACCTTAGTTTCTCCCTGCCTAGGCGCGTTGTAGCGATGACTCCTCCGCTGTAGCGATGAAGCCTTATCAATTCTTCATGTTTCTTTGCTCAGTTTCAGGTCCTAGCATGAAATTTCTTGCACAAATAGATGGGGCAAGACATAGGATCAATAATTTGACATTCGATCGATAATTATGAGCTTATCCTATGATAACTTGCAAAACAAGTAACATAAGTGCCTAAAAATATATCAAAAGATAACTTCTTTCTGGCACTTATCAAACTCTCCCCAACTTACCTTTTTGGTTTGTCCTCAAACCAAAGAATCAAAAGGAAATTTTCACGGCTTTGGACAAAGTTTTGAGCAATAAGCAAAAAATCTAAAGTTTGAAGAAACGTTTATCAGATGAATGATTCAACTGGGACTATGCAGGCAAAAGTAAAGTTTCTCATTAATTGAGATATATACTATGAATGTGACATAAGTCATGAGCACAAAATTCATATCACACAATTCGAATCAATAACATATATATATATCAATGAACCACACCTAACACACTTCTTTTAAAGTAAATGAAACAAATTGAACTCATGTTGTGAGGGTTTTGAACACACATCCGGCAAGTCTGCTAACATCCTGATTAAGTTATGTGTTCATCCAAATATCATTTCAAAAAGCGCAAAAGCATAGATCACAAGGTCTTTGAGGGTTGTATCTTGGGTTGGTTTCAAAAGAAATGTCATATGTGGAAAAAATTGAATTCAAATGGCCAAGCATAGAGGAACATTCTTTCTAATGACACAACTTCCTCCAAATTCATAATCAACCCTTGGTGATATACAAAAAGTACTTTGATCTTGACAATTTTTTTGATTTATTGAATTTTTCTCTTTTTTCTTTTCTTTTTCTTTGTTCCTTTTCTTTCTTTTTTTTCTTTTTCTTTTTCTTTTCTTTCTCTTTTTCTTGTTGTCAAGATCAATTTTCAAAATTCACCATTTACTTGACATTGGTTGTAATACCTCCCTTTTCTCCCCAACTTATACAAAATGATACCCTAATTGAATGTTCTCTTATCAATAGGCAAGGGACAAATATACATGATGGTTAAGGGTTCAAAATGAAGGTAAAAATATCAGAATCCAATAGTGATTTAACTATGAACTAGATTTTAAAAAACTTGGGCAAATTCATTAAGCATTGTGCTTATGAATATTGACAGTTCATAGTTAAGGATTTTGATTCATTAGGCTCAATGGGGTTATCAAATACTCACTTTCTCACAGGGTAGGCTTTTTGTGGTCAAGTGTTTATTCTCATTTTCAAAAGAATGCCTTGATCATTTCTGTGCTTTCATACAATTTAAAACAATAACTCAGATTTAACATAAAACAACCGAGTTAGACAAAAATACCGGTCTCCTGCATATATACATAGAACTTCAGGATTCCTCACATTTAGGCTAGTTCTAAGTGGTTCATACATAAGCATGTTATCGCGTCAAACTAAATGAGATAAATTTTTGTGCAAAGTACTCATTTCACATTCAGATACACACCTAGAAAAATAAGAAACGAGTACCTTAACTCTGCGCTTTGTCACAAACTTTATCATAATCACTCACCTGATACTTTGCTCAATCTTTGGCTTTCAATCAAGCACTTAACTTTTGAATTTTTGACTTTCTTTCTTTCCATTGTTAGATAAAATAAAATATTAAACATAGTTTGAAATAAACATAATATAATAATTCCAAAATACAACAACATAAACAGAAATAAATACTACAAAGTAAATGCAAATTGTTCAGATTAAAATAAAATGAAAGAAAAATGAAGGAAAAGCAGCCAGCTTGCAAAATTCTCAATCAGACTCGATCTGATCAGCAACTTCATGATCAATGTTCCTTGTATCCTCTGAGGAGTCATCATCATCATCATAACCAGCTGCACTCTCTCCACCAGCTGCAGCTGCACTCGCCCCTCCGGAATGAAAAGGCATGTCCACAGGCCAAGTGATATGCTCCTGAAAGTACTCCGGGGTCCAAGGTGATTGGCCTGCCTGATGCATGTGGCTCTGAATGGTGGTTAGAGCTCTATGGTTGGATTCATTTTGATTCCAGGTGTATGTATAGGCAGCCATATGGCGAGGGTCTCAATCCGAGAAATTAAGCGGTGGAAAGCTAGGGGCTTGAGGGACAGGAGGAGGTACATGAGATGGTCCAGTTGCAGTGGGTGTCTTGTATGAGCAATACCTATTGATGTACTTATCATCAATAGGATTTTTGATCTCCTCATCAACCTGAGTAGGCAAGTGAATACGTGCCTTCAAGCAAAGTCCCATTATGAGGCCAGGAAATGGTAGTGGGCACTTTGGCTTGGCAGGGGGCACAATACCACTTTCAGCAACAATCCTAATCTCATTTGCAATTATCCTCGCAACATCAACCTCTTGGTTGCTGAGGATGTAGTATAGAAGAGGTGTGACATCTAGGGTGGTGGAAGAAGTATAACTTTTTGGCCGGATGTTGTAAAAGATGAAAGTGAGGATAACCTGAGCCGGAGTATTCATATCTTCCTTGAGGGCTCTAAAAGGTTTCCCTGAGGCCTTGCTTATGTCATAAGTCTTCCCCTCTTGAAAGATTGCCTGTGCAATAGCTTCATGATCCCAATTCCCCCTGGCTTGATGTTTGTGGAAGGCACACAATTCGTCCATGTCTATCAGGTCATCGAGATTGCTAAGATCCAGCGGGTTGCCTAGATAGGAGCTTATGGCATTTCGATCGAATTTGATTGTGCGGCCTCGGACATAGGTGGTGAATGTGAATGCATCACTTGGATCAGCCGGGATGGCATTGGCATAAAACTCCCGCACAATATCATGGTTGATTTTCTTAGGAGGGTTAACAAGTATGCCCCACTTGCGGTGGTTTATGATTTGAGTTATCCCTTGGTATTTCCCTTCTTCAGCAATTCTGAATTCCTTCTCTGCCCAAATCCTTCGGCTGGTAAGCTCTGCGTAACGTTCCTGGTTACGAGGGCTGAGGAAACAGCTAGAATCGTGGGGTGTAGTTGGTTGGGGTCTTGCCCTTGAAGACAAACCCTCCACATTCCTTTGCCTTTTGCTTGAAGTTTTAGGTGCCATTCCTACAATAATAGAAGTACAAAGACAAAAATATAGGAATGCAAGTTAGAATAAGAATGAAAAAATTAAAATTTTGGTTCTGGACACGCTCGCTACAGCGACGAGACTGCTCGCTGTAGCGATGAAACCCATAAATTGTTCATGTTTCTGGGCTACAGCGACGAGACTGTGCTGTAGCCATGAAACTCAAATTTTGAAATTTTTCTGATTTTTTTCATTTTCTAAACAACTTGAGGCACGAATAATCAAAAGTAAAGCTCATAAAAATGAACTATAATCACCAGAACTTCCTAATCATCACATATCCATTTTTATTTTGAATTTTTACAAAATGGGTCAGTTTCAAAAAACGATTTTTAAGAGAAATGAAGATGTTAGGCAAGTTTGTTTGGTGATTCTATTTCATTTCTAACAGCCTAAACCAAAGATTAAAATGGGTAAGCTTCAAATGATTAAATAAAATCATAACCCTAATTTCAAACTTCTGAAAAATGCACAAAGCAATCATAAAACTTGAAAACATACGAAGTGAAAAGAGAAAGCTGCGAATTCGTACCTGATAGAGATGATTCACAAGATGAAAATGGAATATAGACTTGGAATATAGAGATGATGCACGAAAATAGAAAATGTTTGCTTTGTAATGGAATGTTAATGGAAGATGAAATGAAAATGGAATGAAAATGGCTATGTTAACTAGGGTTTTCTGATTTGGTGGAATGAAACGGATAAGAGAAGATGAGTGAGTGGTTGGGGGAAGTTAAGGGGAGTTAGTGGCATTGGGTTCTGCACTGACAGATTTTTCTGTCATCGATACAGCGACCACCCGTCGCTATAGCGAGCTTAGAGTATGAAGGGTCTTCAGACTCTGAATCAGAGTCTGAGGCTTCAGACTCTGACCTTCAGACTCTGAGCTTCAGACTCTGAAATTTTGACTCGTCGCTATAGCGATGGGATTGCTCGCTATAGCGACCATGACAGAAAACAGAAAATTTAAGATTTTGACTTGTGCCACTAAGTCTTCATGCAAAAATGGATTATAAGGACTAAAATACAAATGAAAAAGCAACATACTTACAAAATTGGGTTGCCTCCCAACAAGCGCTTGGTTAACGTCATTAGCTCGACGCCTATTTCAATTTGATCACGGCCCATAAAGTGCAATGTTCCTCGGGTTGGTCTTTGTGTTAGTAGTGAAGGTTCCTCCTTGTTGAGTGGCTTGTGCTAATTGTTGTGCCATTTGACCGACTTGAGTTTCAAGATTCTTGATGATAGCGTCGGTGTTCTTTTGATTGGCCATGGACATTTGCATGAATTGATTCAATGTTTCATCCGTACTTTGAGAACGGTTTTGCTGTGGCGGATATTGATTGAAATTGTTGTATGGTTGTCGGTTTGATGGCCCAGCATCTTGTCTCCATGGTTGGCCATAGCTTGATCCTTGACCAAAGTTCGGGTTGTTTCCTCTTTGGAAATTGTTGTTATTGCCCGGATATTGTCCTTGATACTGATTTGGTCTTTGTTGATTACCGACATAGCTCACCTCTTCTGTTGGCGGTGGACAAAAGCCTGTGGGATGATCACCTGAACAAAGCTCACAAAATGCGACTTGTTGATGCCTTCTTTGTTCATTCTGCATCTCTTTCAGTTGTTGTGGAAGGTTGGCCATCTTTCTTGTGAGTTCCTCCACTTATTGAGTTAACAGCTTGTTTTGTGCTAGAATGGCATCATTTGTTCCCAAGTCGAGAATACCGGATTTTCTTTGTGAGGGATTTCTGTTGTGTTGAGCTTGATGATCATTGAGTGCCATATTTTCAATAATTGCTACTGCATCTTCTGCACTCTTTGCCATCAGTGAACCACCTGCGGCTGCGTCAAGTAAAAGCTTTGATTGTTGTTGCATTCCATTGCGGAAAAGATGTATCTGAGTACGATCATCAAAACCATGGTTTGGACATTTTCTTAACATTGACTTGTATCGCTCCCAGGCTTCACAAAGCGTCTCACTTGCTCCTTGAGAAAAAAGAGCAATGGTAGTCTTGGCTTCCATGAATCTGTTTTGTGGAAAGAATCTTTCAAGAAATTTCTCCTCAAGAGTATTCCAATTTGTCATTACTTGTGCTGGTTGTTCCAAGTACCATTCTTTAGCTTTTCCAATCAATGAATGAGGAAACATTCTCATGAATATGGCTTCTTCCTCATCTTCAGTTGCTCCCAAGGTGCCAACAATTTCATAAAACTTAGTCAGGTGTTGAAAGGGGTCTTCATGATCTAAACCTGAAAAAGGGTTAGCATATAAAATCTGGAGAATCCCAATCTTCATCTCTGTCTGTTTAGTAGTCCTTGGAGACTTTCCCAGTTGAGAAAGACGTCAAGGGCTGTTATGACATGGCATCCCACTGCCACCAGGGTCTGAACATCCTTCTCCTTCTTTCGCCATATCTATTTCTTGTGTTGAAACTGGTGAAGGAATGGAAACAGAGGTTCCTTCTTGTTGCCTCTTCTTGGCTAGCTGCCTTTTCTTTCGGTTTTTACTATTATTTCTCCGAGCAGTTCTCTCTATCTCTGAGTCAAAAAGCAGTTGATCTTCCTGCATTTTACCTCGCATAAACAGAGTTCGAAAATCTAACCAAATAGATTAGCAACAGGATGGATAAAAAATGATATTTATATACATAAAATTAATATTTGCAAAATTGCTTAAAACAATAATTTTTGCTGCAATGATTATGATATCTAAACGTTAATCCCTGGCAACGGTGCCATTTTGATGTTGGTCAAAATTAAGTATATTTTTATATCATCTCCACAGGGATTAATGCGATATCATAAACGGTTCAACACCGATTATCATTTTAAGTTAAGGGTTTAATCATTTGTTTGCTATCAACTATTCGACTTTAAAAATGGTAATAAAAACAGAGAGTAATAGGGCGTAAAAAGCGTTGAGATTGGAGTTTCTCAATCTAGCATTGAAAATATTCTAATGATCATGCATATGAATTCTAGCTTTTAGAGAAATTATCACGTATCACTCAACAACATCATTTGTGTCCAAATGACGTCGTGAGATCGATCGTATCGTTTAATCGATGATTTCCCAATTTATCAAACAATTCGAAAGCTTTACGTTCAGACACTTTGTGTGATTATCAAAACCAAATTCCATGTCTAGAATTTCTTATTTTGATAGAATATTATTCTAAACCTAGATTTAAAAGTATTTTTCAATATCATTTAAATCAAACATAATAATGGAAAACAAGAATAAACTCAATGATATATAAAAGGCTAGAATCATATATTTGAAAGATCAAAAGTTTACATCTAAGATTGATTGATTACCTCTAATCCCAACAAAGGAGATTTAGTTGTTCATTTTCATGACAACAATACAAAAGTGGAAAGGAATATGGAGATCCAAAGCTAAGACTTGATTTCTCAAAGATTCTTAGTTAATCTACACTTAGATCACTTTTGCTTTATGAAGAATGCCTCTTTTTAGCCCTATTCTCTTTCTGGAAGTGTATGTTAATTTTCAGAAAATGAGCTAAAAGGCTTAAATACTATCTGATTTTTATAAGGCTCGCTACAGCGATGAGTTGGTCGTTGTAGCGATGGAAGATTTCTTGGCCTTTGGGTTTGCTCCACGTCAGCAAACGAGGTTCAAACCGCCCTTGGTCGCTATAGCGACCAGATCCATCGTTGTAGCGATGGAACCTTAGTTTCTCCCTGCCTAGGCGCGCTGTAGCGATGGCTCCTCCGCTGTAGCAATGAAGCCTTATCAATTCTTCATGTTTCTTTGCTCAGTTTCAGGTCCTAGCATGAAATTTCCTGCACAAATAGATGGGGCAAGGCATAGGATCAATAATTTGACATTCGATCGATAATTATGAGCTTATCCTATGATAACTTGCAAAACAAGTAACATAAAAAATATATCAAAAGATAACTTCTTTCTGGCACTTATCAAGAAGTAACCCTCATTCTCTCCTTGTGAGAAGTTAACCTGAAACTCATCCAATTCCTTCCACCAGTACATGACGTCTCTCCATCAACTTTCCCTCAGCGATGAGGAAAACAAACTCGAATTCCAGAACGATGAAGCCCTCATGACAGAGAAGGTGGGGATAGACATTGCGAATTACATTGGAGAATTCCTTGAATACGATGCCAAAAATAATTCCAATTACCTCCGATCCTATATGAGAATTCGCGTGCTGCTGGATGTTACAAAGCCATTGAAGCGCCATAAAAAAAAATCAAGAGACAAGGGGGTGATTCAAGCTTCATCAAGTTCAAATATGAGCACCTGGGAAACTACTGTTATTATTGCGGAAAGCTAGGCCACATCGAAGATTACTGCGAGGATCTCTATTCAGCTGATGAGGACGATGGCACATGACTATGGGGGCCTGAACTGCGTGTTGAAAAGCAAAGGAAGAACGGCGTAGGTGGTGCTCGCCGTCAGTCAGAATCTGGGGGAGGAGCTTTGGTTACAACTTCAAACGGTAACGGTCCTGGAGTTAATGTGCCAATAAAAACTGCCAACTCTGCAACCTCAGCACATTTACTGCGCAATCCACAATTAATGCGTCCAGCCAAACTCAATAATGAGGTGATCATTAACTCATTCAATGCGGAGCAATTACAGGAAGAGAATGAAGAGCAAATCATTACTAGCAAGCCAAAACGGTCAGAGGCTTAAATGAGATCAATCAGCCCATCAATGCCATTAATAACAAATCATCACCTGCAACTAACGAGGAAAAATTTGATGCAACAGAAACTAGTGCTTCAGCAGTCCAAAAATACCCTACAATGAGAATTCTTCTGCGAGCCATGTGTAACCATGCCCCCATGGAAGTTTCGCAATCGGCAACTCATTTTTTATCGGCAGAGCCTGGCTCCCAGGCCTGCCGCAAGCAATGAATTTCATCTCTTGGAACTGTCGTGGCCTGGGGAAGGTTAAGGCAGTTCCTGAAATTAAAGACCTCTTCCGTGTCTATAAACCGGACATTGTAATCCTCATTGAAACTTTGGTGAATGGAAATAAAATTTTAGATTTATGCTATTCTATTAGCTTTGATAATCATTTCTCAGTTGACCGTATTGGTAGAAGTGGTGGTCTCGCTGTTCTTTGGCTAAATTCTGTCGACTGTTCTCTCATAAATTTCTCACAAAAACTCATTAACTTGCTCATTAAAGATCCGGATATCGGTACCTGGCACCTTACATCATTCTATGGATACCTAGACTCGGGCCGTCAAATAGAATCATGGAACTTACTCCGCCATCTAAGCAGCCTCTTTATCGACCCATGGTGCATCATTAGAGACTTCAACGGCCATCTATCCTCTGAAGACAAACGGGGTGGTCCAGACTGTCCTTCATGGCTCATTAAAGGATTCCAAGACGCTGTAAAAGACTACAACTTATTTGATATGCCTCTTCACGGCTACCAATTCACTTGGTTTAAGAGCATCGGTACGCCCTCCTCCAAGGAAGCTCGCATTGACCGTGCTCTAGTCACATCTTCCTAGCAAACAATTTATCTAAACGCTGCACTCCAGACCTTGGTGGCCTCTATATCTGACCACACTCCTCTACTCCTACAGCTTGATCTTATTCCGTGGAGGCAACCCCATCGCAGTTTTTGGTTTGATAATTCTTGGCTTTTGGAACTGGAACTCAATCAATTAGTGAAGAGCAACTGGGGACATTATCCTCAGTCAGATATTCTCACCAAGCTTAACCTCTGTATTGAAGACATTTCCTCTTGGAGCAGAAAAATCACGCCAAACTTCCGGCAGCAGATTAATAAACAGCGTTCAGGAATTGAAGCTTTTCGGAATTCTTCAAAAGATGCAAGCGATCTACGGCTAGTCACTATGCAGAATAATTTAGCTTCTTTATTACTCCAGGAAGAAAGCTACTGGAAGCAGCGTTCAAAAATATTTTGGCTCGCGGACGGGGACACAAACAGTAAGTTTTTTCATGCCACATCGTCAGCCAAGAAAAGTAAAAATACAATAAAAAAGCTGCGTGACAGTGCTGGTAATTGGGTTACATCGCATGAAGACCTCTGCACCCTCGTTCATAATTACTTCACCTCTTTATTCCGAGAGCAGCAAGGTGATCTTCATCCTATTATATCTTGTGTTCAGCCAAGGATTTCTAACGAAGACAACTCCATACTCACTCAGCCTTTCACTAAGTTGGAGTTCAAGGAAGCCATTTTCAACATGCACCCAGATAAATCCCCTGAGCCTGACGGCCTTAACTTGGCTTTCTACCACAATTTTGGGAAGACATCGGTGATGAATTGTTCTCTTCTGCCTCATTTTGGCTAGCTTTGAGTTATCTACCCCCAGAATTAAATGCTACAAACATAGTACTTGTACCAAAGGGTGATAACACAGAATCCATGCGCGACCTTTGGCCTATTTCTCTCTGTAATGTGTTATACAAGATTGTTTCTAAGGTCTTTGCCAACCGTCTCCGTTCACTAATTAACAAATGGATTTCCCAAGAACAAGCAGCCTTCGTGCATTCTCGCTCAATCATGGACAAAGCGCTAACAACATTTGAAGTTCTTCATCATATGTGTTGCAAAACGAAAGGAAAAATAGGCTAGATGGCACTCAAACTTGACATATCCAAGGCATTTGATAGTGTAAGCTGGCCGTACCTCAAAGTCATTCTACTTAAAATGGGTTTCAGTTCACAGTGGATATCTTGGATGATGATGTTCATCACCTCTGTTGAATATAACATCACTTTTAACGGTGACCGCATTGGCCCCATCACTCCCGAACGAGATCTCCGTCAAGTCTGCCCCCTCTCACCATATCTATACATCCTTTATGCAGAAGGATTATCAGCAGCCGTAAAAAGCCGCGAGTTAGGAGGCAAGATACATGGCACTCATATTTGTCGCACGGCCCCGTCTATCAGTCACTTATTATTTGCAGATGACAGTTTCTTATTTTGTAAAGCAACAATGGCTAAAGCGCAACATCTCAAGGAAACTCTCTCTCATTATGAGCATGCATCCGAGCAAGCTATAAATTATGGTAAATCGGCTATTGCATTTAGCTCTAATACTCACCATGACATCGTGGCTGATATCTCATCCCTCCTTGGAGTATTTGCAGGAATTGGTAGCGGTAAATATCTAGGCCTCCCATCAATGATAGGTCGTAGTAAGAAGGCAATATTCTCTTATTTAAAAGACCGCATCTGGAAAAAATGTCAGTCTTAGAGTGCTCGTTCCCTATCTCGTGCGGGGAAAGAAGTTTTGATCAAATCAGTGGCACAAGCTATCCCCTTTTACTGTATGGGTGCTTTCCTCAACCCTACTTCTTTATGTGAAGAAATGGAAAGGATGATGAATTCATTTTACTGGAGCTCAAATAAAAATGGCATACGTGGTATTAACTGGATGCGATGGGAGAAACTCACTCTACATAAAAGTCTTGGTGGCCTTGGCTTTCGTAACATGGAAGCATTTAATCTTTCAATGCTTGGTAAACAAGGTTGGAAACTCATGCACGACTCAAACTCCTTACTCACTCGTACTCTCAAAGTCAAATACTTTCCCAGACGGGATTTCTTGGAAGCACCTCTTGATCACAATCCAAGCTATACTTGGAAGAGTCTATGGAGTACCCAATCTCTGCTTACCTTGGGGCATAGATGGAAGATCGACGATGGTTCAAAAATTAATATGTGGCATATACCTTGGATACGCGGCCTCCCATTTTGTAAGTCGTTAACACCTCCACCTCTTCACTATGGGGAAGTCACGGTAAATTCTCTTATGAACTCTGACCTGAACTCATGGAACAGCACATTACTGCACTCATTATTATCCCATGCTGATGCCGCAGCTGTACTCTTAATCCCCCTATATCCCCGCAGGCATGAGGATATCAGAATTTGGAAAGCTACTATTGATGGGCATTATTCTGTCAAATCTGCATACCGTGTTTGCATTGATCTCCTTCACTCATCAACAACACGTAATTCAAATAACTTCTGGATGACTCTTTGGAATTTTCAGGTCCCTCACCGTGGCTGTTCCTTCCTTTGGCGTCTGGCCCACCAATGCCTTCCAACACGCACAAACCTCATCAACCGCGGTATTCATTGTGATGATTCTTGTGTAACTTGTGAAGCTCTAGCTGAAACCCATATGCATACATTTTTTGTATGCCCAAAAGCCACATCGTGCTGGAATCTTCTCGGCCTTGACAATCTGATCCGCGATCTGCTAGGGACGGCAAATGATTTCATAGATTTGTTGTCTGAATTTCTCCACAGCTTATCACTTCAACAACAACAACCGCTATGCTTCTTTGGAGCATTTAGAAGAGCCGTAATTCTAAACTATGGGATGCCTTGGACACACCATTGGCCTTCATAGTCTCTCGCGCAAGAGACACCCTTCAAGAGTGGAGTTGCATGCAGAGAGCCAAACAACAAGCCCATAATCTGCCATGCTTACCTTCCTGGACTAAGCCGCTGGCAGGTATGATAAAGTGCAACGTTGACGCTGCAACTTTTCACAATAACTCCACTGTGGGTTATGGAATATGCTTTCGAGATCATTTGGGACAACTGCAGATTGGTAAATCAGATTTCTTGCATTCCTCGGCCACCGTTTTAGAAGCAGAGACCATTGCTTTGCTAGAATCTCTGAAAATGGCTACAACAAATGGAATGCATGCGGTTCTATTTGAAATGGATAGTAAGACTCTGGTTGAGATCATCAAATCACATGCAACACCTCCTAATAAGCTTGGTGATCTTATTGTTCAATGTAGAGTTTTCTTGAATAGCAATCCCGACTTTGTTGTGTCGTTTATTCGGAGGCAAGCTAATAAGGTTGCTCATAGTATTGCTAGAGCTTCCTTATCATATCCTAGCCCCCATATTTTCTATCATGTAACAACTACTTTGTACTCTATGATTTTGGATGAAATGAATTAACCTTACTCTTGCTAAAAAAAAGTAGTAAATACAAAGTTGATCATCAAAAAATATTTCTATATACGATGCAAGTGACTTGAAATCACCAATAATAAACTCATAACTAATATTTACAGTAATATTCATTTCAATAGAAACGGTCATGTTATCATTTAAAAACTCATAACTAATATTAAGGGTTCAACGAGGAGAGTGAGGGAGCTAGAGAAAAAAGAAAACCTGAACGTACAATATGACAGAAGCATGTGAGAACCGTACTCAATTACTGTCATGATTGCTTACAATGGAGTGGGCCACAAATAATTTTATTAAAAATTCAAGGGTATTTTAGTAGTTTGCTCTACATAAAAAATATTCTTTTTTATCTGGGGAGGGCCGTGGCCCACCTATGCCCATTAAGAGCTTCGCCAATGGCCCGAGTGCATACACTTAGGTATCCAGCGTGTATGGGGACGAACACCAAACTTGGTGCGCACGAGAATATATGTTCGGGTACTAGGATTTTTCTATAAGAGAAGGTATGAGGATGAACACTATAGTATCCTACCCAAAGAGTATTCATTGTCAATCCTATCTATTTGAGAGATAAGTTTCTTTGGTTTTGCGTAAATAATGTCTGTTTTTTTTTTAAAACTTTTAGTGTTGGTGCATTTTTAGAGTTTTGAATTTTAAAACAATTAATTAAATTGAAAGAGAATTGAAGTATCTTATTTAACCACTTTTATGTCAAATTTTATAAAAGAAATTGCTGATTAAACTCAAGTTGTTTACGAACTCCGAATTGTCTAAGAGAACGACAATTTTTAATTTTTATGAAAAACTGCCTAAGCAACTTTACTTTTTTTTAAGGACTTATTTTCTTTTCATAAAGAATTTTTTTTTATTTCTCACTTACCCAACTTTGAATTACCTAGACTTATTTCACTAAAAACCCGGAGGGTTAAAAACAATAATTCATAAAGGAAAATCTTTTTGAATTGACATATCAGTACCTAATTGGCAAATTACATATGTGAACGCCAGAAACGGTGTATATGATTCAATGATTGTTTTCTACTTTAGTGTGATTTGCCTCAAAGAAAAACGATGCAAATAGGTGGCAAAAAGATATATCAAAAATAAATTTTGCTACTCTTCTTTTTATTTCTTGAATTCATTCTTATTGGTTGATAGATTTTTTTGGGCTACTCCTCTCATCTCGTAGTAGGAAAAAGTAGTAAATAATCTTAATTTATTATTGATTTTGTTGGATATGGGGATCTGTGGATTGTAATGACGATTGACTTTTGAGTCCTATTCTATATATAAAAAAATTTTCAAATTTTTTTTCTCCTATTTATAAAAGACTTTTATACCCCTTATTTAATTCTTTACAATTTTTTATGAGGATATATTTGTAAAAATATTCAAAAAGTTACACTAATTAATGAGTGTATTGGTTTTAGGGGTGGGAATAGGATATGCCGAGCTAGGCTTTGCAAGGCCTAAGCCTGACCTGCCAAATTTTTTAAGGCCTTAGCCTGGCCTGTGGCCTGTCATAGACTTACTTTTGAGATATGAGTCTGACCTTCTGAAAGCCTGATAAGGCCTGCTAGCTTGTTTAAAAGCCTGTATCATATGAACATCTTTAAGTAAGCAATGCGATCTAAGTTTAAATAGACTAGCGAACTCATAAATCAATTAGATTAAACTCTCTTTTAGTAATCAACATGAGTTTTTAGGGAATTTAACTATATATCGTATTATATTTCAATTCTAGTAAAATAACACATTTATATATGTGAAAAATTAATGTATACTAATAAGCTTAAATTACTAACAAATTTATATTTCAAGTCAAAGTACACAATATATTATAATAATAAATAATATTATTCATATTTACTTAAATATGCCGACCTAATAGGCTTAAGAGGTTTTTTAAATGGCCTCTGACCTGACCTTTTAAGCTAAATAGACTTCTAAAAAAGTCTAGACCTTCTCTATTTAAGAAAAAAGCATGGCCTGACCTGGCCTGTCGTAGGCTAGGTCGTAGGCCTCTGTAGGCCGGCCTGACCTATTCCTATCCCTAATTGGTTTTGATGTTTTTTGGTTTTTCTTCTTATAATAAGGACCAGAGGGAGTAGTTTTAAAAATACACTCTCCCCTCTTGTCCTTATTATAAGAAGAAAAACCAAAAAATGTAACACCCTAACCCTTAACCGCCGATTATTAACTTTAATAAAGAAAACGTTAAGGACATAGGAAGTTACAACATAATGAAAACGCATTTTCAAAAACCAACAGATCATTATCAAAATGATTCTTCAACATACAGCGGAAAAATAAATAACAACATAAATAAAATAGCAAGTTCATAACCACGCATGCATGTAATGTACAAATCTATATACATAGTTTTCAAAAGTGGCACTGTCTACATCAGAGACAAATGCCAAGTTAATACACAACAAAAGATTACCCCAAAACGTAGTGTTACAACCATCAGAGCACTAGACTCTATCTAGGGTACATATCTAAACTCAAAAGATAAAGGGTAGCCAAGCTAAACCCTCACCACTACACAAGTTCTATACGACAACAGCTAATCCTTGACGATATGCTCGTCTTCCTGAAAATCTGGATCCCCAAAGATCCAGCACATAACACAAAACAGAGAGTGTTAGTAAAGCATAATCAACACAATATAATCAGCACAATTCATTCTTATACGTATGATCAAGCATAATAGTACCTAACTAATCAACACAAGAATAAGTAGAGTACTTACACTTTACCCATCATGCATATTCTAACTCACGCACATGCATCATCAATTATCGTCAAATATTTATTCATTAATCACAAGTACTCAAAACATATCAACACTTTAAGCAATTAAGTCAACAGATGGAAATTATCAATCATCAATTACCATGCACACATAATTACTCAAGCACAAAACTCATCAATAACAATTACCACTTAACAACCATTATGCACACATAATTCCTAAAGTGCACACTAATGTCAAGTAGAATGTATGTTCCTAAAATGCACTCTAATGCATGTGGTACCAATTCTTGCTCAGCATTTAGAGTCATGGCGGACTGTTGGATAAACTTATATCCCTTGTGTACCTCTCATTCGCCATAAAAGACGGTCGTACACTTGACCAACCGAAGCTGGATTACTTCTGCACCTCTCGTTCGCCATAAAAGACAGTCGTGCATATGACCAATAATAATTGGATTTCATTCTTACCCATAAAGAGCATACATACCATCATGAAATGCATGTATGTTCACTTAGCAATTATTGATATTTACACCTACATATGCTCAAATATGTGCGTACACTACCAATACTCATGCTAACTTCAACAAATAGGCACTCATGGCCAATCATAATACAAACATGCGTAAATCATCAAACATGGTTCACAACATCATCAACAACATCATACTAAACCAAAACTCCAAATAAACATAAATGTTTCTAAGGTAAATCCAATCCTTTGGATACCATACCAATTCAATTATATTCATCAATTCCCACACATCAATTTATACTATTATCAAACTCAAAACCCCTTTCAAAATAATTAAATAATTTGATATACAAAAGTGCCGTTTTCTTGAACAATTACTCTTTAGGAAGCATTAAGAATGAGTTAAAAATAGTGGGCAAGGTTTCCAAAACATATTATGAGAATGCAGTAGCAAAAAGTCACCCCCGCGCGCACCAAGACCCCCAGAACAGCCCAACTGAGTGTGATATTCTGGCTTGGTCGCTACAAGCGCAGATCCGTCGCTACAAGCGCGGATAGGCAGAACCTGGTCGCTACAAGCGCCCAGTTGGTCGCTACAAGCGCAGGCTTGTCGCTACAAGCGCAGATCCGTCGCTACAAGCGCAGACAGACAGAACCTGGTCGCTACAAGCGACAGCCCGTCGCTACAGCGACCGTGACAGCACAGTTATGTGTAAAAATGTGATTTTCCACCATTTTTGCTCATTCAAGGTTACCCAAGCTTCTAAGACATGTTAAAAACGATTTTCCATCATAAAACATCATTTAAAAACAATCACAAGCAAGGATTGTATCTAGCAAAAACATTAGGGTTAAAAAAACTATCTTTCCATAACTTTTCCTTTGCATTCAAAACACTATAACACTCACAAAACTTCAACTAAACATACTAGCAACATCACTTAGCATCAAGCAAGCATAACATGATCATTTAACATCTTTAAACCATAAAAACTTTATATCAAAACCTAGACAAAGTGAGAGGAAGTTTGGGATGGAGAAATAGACATTCTCCCCTTCTCAATCACTTGTGAAATAGCAATACTACCTCTCTTACCTTGAAATCAAAGTTTCTCTAGCAACTCAAGCTTCAAATCACTTGCCCTAGGTTCTCTTGCTTTCCCTCTTCTCCTTCTCTTTCACATTTTCTTCTCCTCAAAAGACAATGAATAGTGACTCACAAAGTCTTTGTGATAATCTCTTATAATCCAAGCAAAGCAATCTTGGCCATCCATCCTTACTAACTCTCAAGGACTAATCCTAGCCTTTCAATCCAATCCAAGCTCACTACTATCATATCCACTTGATCATTACTACTCATAAACCCAAAAGCCCAATACTATTCATCCTCTTGGCCCAAATTCGCCCAAAACCCTAAAAATTCGATTACGAACTTATCCTCGCGCCCAATAATTATTTCTCGATTACACGAAAATATTTTTAAATGCAAATCCATAAAATAAAATATATAAAATACAATATACGAAAATAGGGTCGTTACAACTCTACCCCCCTAAAAAGAATTTTCGCCCTCGAAAATACCCGAAAACAACTCTGGATAGGAGTCTCGCATCTTCTCCCATACAACGCTTCAAAAGGTGCCATACCAATGCTCGAATGAAAACTGTTATTATACGTAAACTCAATCAATGGTAAGCAAGCTTCCCAACTCACTCCTTGTTCCAAAATACACGATCTTAATAAATCCTCCAATGATTGAATCGTCCTCTCCGACTGACCATCCGTCTGCGGGTGATAAGCAGAACTCATCCGCAACTTAGTCCCCAACGCCTCTTGCAAACTTTCCCAAAACCTTGAAGTAAAACGGGGATCTCGATCTGATACGATACTCGACGGTATTCCATGCAATCTCACGATTTGCTCGACATAAATCTCAGCCAACTTCGGTACTAGCATACCGGTCTTGATAGCTATGAAATGAGCAGACTTTGTTAACCTGTCGACAACTACCCAAATCATATTGTTACCTTTCGACGTCTTCGGCAAACCGCTTACAAAATCCATCGCAATACTATCCCATTTCCACTCTGGAATAAACATAGGTTGCAATAGCCCCGACGGCTTCTGATGCTCCACCTTGGACTTCTGACAAGTCAAACACGCGAAAACAAACTCGGCGATCTCTTTCTTCATCCCTTGCCACCAAAACATTTTCCTCAGATCTTGATACATCTTGGTAACACCAGGATGAATACTTAAGTTGTTTCTGTGACCTTCCTCCAAGATCATCCGCTTCAACTCAGGCACATCAGGTACACATAACCTTCCCCGACACCTCATCACACCTTTCTCATCGATCTCAACGTTTACCTTTTTCCCTTGCTCGATGAGCGTCTTAAGCTTCGTCAATCTCACATCAGACTTTGCTTTTCCACAACCTCTTCAAGAAAATCATTCGTCAACCTCAACATTCCTAGCTTCACGCTTCTGGTTGTCCTTTCACAAACCAAACTGAGGTCTCTAAACTCTTCAATCAATCTCAGTTCCTTCGCCATCAGAGACGACATATGCAAAGACTTCCTACTCAACGCATCGGCTACCACATTAGCCTTACCCGGGTGATAACTCAACTCGAAATCATAATCCTTAAGAAACTCTAACCATCTTCTTTGCCTCATATTGAGCTCCTTCTGATCAAACAAGTATTTCAGACTCTTGTGATCGCTGAAAACCTCGAACCTTGACCCATACAAGTAGTGCCTCCAAATCTTGAGAACAAACACGACAGCAGCTAGCTCCAAATCATGCGTAGGATAGTTCCTCTCATGAATCTTCAGCTGTCTCGATGCATAAGCAACGACTTGTCCCCTCTGCATCAACACACCACCTAGACCCATCTTCGACGCATCACAATAAACCACGAACGGTTCCTTCGGATTTGGCAGAATTAGCACAGGTGCAGATGTCAACCTCCTCTTCAGCTCTTGGAAACTCTGCTCACACTTGTCATCCCAAATGAAAGCTTGACCCTTCCTAGTCAACTGCGTCAACGGCAACGCCAACTTTGAAAATCCTTCGATGAACCTCCGATAGTAACCGGCCAAACCAAGAAAACTTCGGATCTCAGTAACAGACTCCGGCGTTCCCCAATCTTGCACGGCTTCTACCTTAGCAGGATCCACTGCTATACCACCACTTGAAATGACGTGACCCAAAAAGCTAACTTTATGCAACCAAAATTCACACTTAGAAAATTTTGCATAAAGCTTCTTCTCGCGCAACACCTCCAACACAATCCTCAAATGCTCGGCATGTTCCTCTTCCGTCTTCGAGTATACCAAAATATCGTCTATGAAGACCACCACGAATCGATCCAAAAAGGAATGAAATATACGATTCATATATTCCATAAACACTCCAGGTGCATTAGTAACTCCAAAAGGCATAACAACGTACTCGTAGTGACCATACCTTGTCCTGAAAGCAGTCTTCGGTATATCCTCCACCTTAACTCTTATCTGATGATATCCCGATCTCAAATCAATCTTGCTGAACACACAGGCTCCCACTAACTGATCCATCAAATCATCTATCCTCGGAAGTGGATACTTGTTCTTGATAGTTACTTTATTCAACTGACGATAGTCGATGCACAGACGCATACTACCATCTTTCTTCTTCTCCAACAGAACATGCGCACCCCACGGCGATACGCTCGGTCTTACAAACCTTTTCTCTAACAATTCCTCCAATTGTTCCTTCAACTTTTCTAGCTCAGCAGCTGACATACGATACGGCGCCATCGAAATTGGACTAGTACCAGGTACTATGTCAATTGCGAATTCAACCTCCCTCTCGGGTGGTAAATCCAAAATGTCATTTGGAAATACATCTGCAAAATCACGCACCACTGGCAACGCATCAACCTCATTCTTCTCTTCCACTCTCAACGATGCAAACATAGTAAACACGTCCTCTTGAGCCTTCACTGATCTTACCACTTCTCGACAACACATGAGCTTCGAACACAACTCTGGCTCCAGTCTTGGAAACAACACCGTCTTCTTACCGCAGTTGATATGAACACGATTAAATTCTAACCAGTTCATACCAAAGATAACGTCTATTCCGCTCAACGGAATGCAGACTAAATCCATTCCAAAGTGTCGACCATACATAGTGACTGAACAGTCAACACAGACTAGCGTAGTCGATATCGAACCACTCGCAGGTGTTTCTATAACCATGCGTCCCATCATATTCTCTACTCTAAGACCCAACTTCTTAACGCAATCCAAAGAAATAAATGAGTGGGTAGCACCCGTATCAATAATAGCAGACAAAGGAGTATTATTGATAAAGCATGTACCTCTGATCAAGTTGTCCGCCTTCACATCACCACCATCTAAAGCAAACACCTTTCCTCCAGCAGCTCTAGGCTTCTTACACACGTTGCTCTTATGACCCGCTTCTTTGCAGTTGAAGCACACAATACCTTTCTTGCACTGATCAGCTTTGTGGTTAGGATCACCACACTTGAAACATTTTCCATCATTCTCCGGGCACTCATAGAAACGATGTCCCAGCTGTCCACACTTAAAACAATTCTTACCACCTCCAGTTTTACCACCACTGCTTCCACCTTCATCCGGCTTCTTTCCTCGGTTATCATAAGGCTTTCCTCTTCCGAAGGCTCTCCTCCTCTTCTCATTCACAGCCTTGTAGTAGTTAGTCTTGGCTTCCTGTGCTGCTCTATCAGCCGTCCTACTCACAGCCTTCTGAACCATGGCATTCGCCATCAATTCCATCGCATCGGCAAATGCTTTTTGCGTCATAACCTGAACCAACACCACGCACCACGAGTGAGGATACACTTCGTTTCCTCAAAACAGTATAAACAGTGTTTTCCTAACACATGTTACACAAAGGGTAATCTACACCTAATTGATCCAATGGATCGACCTGCTCTGATACCACTATTGTAACACCCTAACCCTTAACCGCCGATTATTAACTTTAATAAAGAAAACGTTAAGGACATAGGAAGTTACAACATAATGAAAACGCATTTTCAAAAACCAACAGATCAATATCAAAATGATTCTTCAACATACAGCGGAAAAATAAATAACAACATAAATAAAATAGCAAGTTCATAACCACGCATGCATGTAATGTACAAATCTATATACATAGTTTTCAAAAGTGGCACTGTCTACATCAGAGACAAATGCCAAGTTAATACACAACAAAAGATTACCCCAAAACGTAGTGTTACAACCATCAGAGCACTAGACTCTATCTAGGGTACATATCTAAACTCAAAAGATAAAGGGTAGCCAAGCTAAACCCTCACCACTACACAAGTTCTATACGACAACAGCTAATCCTTGACGATATGCTCGTCTTCCTGAAAATCTGGATCCCCAAAGATCCAGCACATAACACAAAACAGAGAGTGTTAGTAAAGCATAATCAACACAATATAATCAGCACAATTCATTCTTATACGTATGATCAAGCATAATAGTACCTAACTAATCAACACAAGAATAAGTAGAGTACTTACACTTTACCCATCATGCATATTCTAACTCACGCACATGCATCATCAATTATCGTCAAATATTTATTCATTAATCACAAGTACTCAAAACATATCAACACTTTAAGCAATTAAGTCAACAGATGGAAATTATCAATCATCAATTACCATGCACACATAATTACTCAAGCACAAAACTCATCAATAACAATTACCACTTAACAACCATTATGCACACATAATTCCTAAAGTGCACACTAATGTCAAGTAGAATGTATGTTCCTAAAATGCACTCTAATGCATGTGGTACCAATTCTTGCTCAGCATTTAGAGTCATGGCGGACTGTTGGATAAACTTATATCCCTTGTGTACCTCTCATTCGCCATAAAAGACGGTCGTGCACTTGACCAACCGAAGCTGGATTACTTCTGCACCTCTCGTTCGCCATAAAAGACAGTCGTGCATATGACCAATAATAATTGGATTTCATTCTTACCCATAAAGAGCATACATACCATCATGAAATGCATGTATGTTCACTTAGCAATTATTGATATTTACACCTACATATGCTCAAATATGTGCGTACACTACCAATACTCATGCTAACTTCAACAAATAGGCACTCATGGCCAATCATAATACAAACATGCGTAAATCATCAAACATGGTTCACAACATCATCAACAACATCATACTAAACCAAAACTCCAAATAAACATAAATGTTTCTAAGGTAAATCCAATCCTTTGGATACCATACCAATTCAATTATATTCATCAATTCCCACACATCAATTTATACTATTATCAAACTCAAAACCCCTTTCAAAATAATTAAATAATTTGATATACAAAAGTGCCGTTTTCTTGAACAATTACTCTTTAGGAAGCATTAAGAATGAGTTAAAAATAGTGGGCAAGGTTTCCAAAACATATTATGAGAATGCAGTAGCAAAAAGTCACCCCCGCGCGCACCAAGACCCCCAGAACAGCCCAACTGAGTGTGATATTCTGGCTTGGTCGCTACAAGCGCAGATCCGTCGCTACAAGCGCGGATAGGCAGAACCTGGTCGCTACAAGCGCCCAGTTGGTCGCTACAAGCGCAGGCTTGTCGCTACAAGCGCAGATCCGTCGCTACAAGCGCAGACAGACAGAACCTGGTCGCTACAAGCGACAGCCCGTCGCTACAGCGACCGTGACAGCACAGTTATGTGTAAAAATGTGATTTTCCACCATTTTTGCTCATTCAAGGTTACCCAAGCTTCTAAGACATGTTAAAAACGATTTTCCATCATAAAACATCATTTAAAAACAATCACAAGCAAGGATTGTATCTAGCAAAAACATTAGGGTTAAAAAAACTATCTTTCCATAACTTTTCCTTTGCATTCAAAACACTATAACACTCACAAAACTTCAACTAAACATACTAGCAACATCACTTAGCATCAAGCAAGCATAACATGATCATTTAACATCTTTAAACCATAAAAACTTTATATCAAAACCTAGACAAAGTGAGAGGAAGTTTGGGATGGAGAAATAGACATTCTCCCCTTCTCAATCACTTGTGAAATAGCAATACTACCTCTCTTACCTTGAAATCAAAGTTTCTCTAGCAACTCAAGCTTCAAATCACTTGCCCTAGGTTCTCTTGCTTTCCCTCTTCTCCTTCTCTTTCACATTTTCTTCTCCTCAAAAGACAATGAATAGTGACTCACAAAGTCTTTGTGATAATCTCTTATAATCCAAGCAAAGCAATCTTGGCCATCCATCCTTACTAACTCTCAAGGACTAATCCTAGCCTTTCAATCCAATCCAAGCTCACTACTATCATATCCACTTGATCATTACTACTCATAAACCCAAAAGCCCAATACTATTCATCCTCTTGGCCCAAATTCGCCCAAAACCCTAAAAATTCGATTACGAACTTATCCTCGCGCCCAATAATTATTTCTCGATTACACGAAAATATTTTTAAATGCAAATCCATAAAATAAAATATATAAAAATACAATATACGAAAATAGGGTCGTTACAACTCTACCCCCCTAAAAAGAATTTTCGCCCTCGAAAATACCCGAAAACAACTCTGGATAGGAGTCTCGCATCTTCTCCCATACAACGCTTCAAAAGGTGCCATACCAATGCTCGAATGAAAACTGTTATTATACGTAAACTCAATCAATGGTAAGCAAGCTTCCCAACTCACTCCTTGTTCCAAAATACACGATCTTAATAAATCCTCCAATGATTGAATCGTCCTCTCCGACTGACCATCCGTCTGCGGGTGATAAGCAGAACTCATCCGCAACTTAGTCCCCAACGCCTCTTGCAAACTTTCCCAAAACCTTGAAGTAAAACGGGGATCTCGATCTGATACGATACTCGACGGTATTCCATGCAATCTCACGATTTGCTCGACATAAATCTCAGCCAACTTCGGTACTAGCATACCGGTCTTGATAGCTATGAAATGAGCAGACTTTGTTAACCTGTCGACAACTACCCAAATCATATTGTTACCTTTCGACGTCTTCGGCAAACCGCTTACAAAATCCATCGCAATACTATCCCATTTCCACTCTGGAATAAACATAGGTTGCAATAGCCCCGACGGCTTCTGATGCTCCACCTTGGACTTCTGACAAGTCAAACACGCGAAAACAAACTCGGCGATCTCTTTCTTCATCCCTTGCCACCAAAACATTTTCCTCAGATCTTGATACATCTTGGTAACACCAGGATGAATACTTAAGTTGTTTCTGTGACCTTCCTCCAAGATCATCCGCTTCAACTCAGGCACATCAGGTACACATAACCTTCCCCGACACCTCATCACACCTTTCTCATCGATCTCAACGTTTACCTTTTTCCCTTGCTCGATGAGCGTCTTAAGCTTCGTCAATCTCACATCAGACTTTGCTTTTCCACAACCTCTTCAAGAAAATCATTCGTCAACCTCAACATTCCTAGCTTCACGCTTCTGGTTGTCCTTTCACAAACCAAACTGAGGTCTCTAAACTCTTCAATCAATCTCAGTTCCTTCGCCATCAGAGACGACATATGCAAAGACTTCCTACTCAACGCATCGGCTACCACATTAGCCTTACCCGGGTGATAACTCAACTCGAAATCATAATCCTTAAGAAACTCTAACCATCTTCTTTGCCTCATATTGAGCTCCTTCTGATCAAACAAGTATTTCAGACTCTTGTGATCGCTGAAAACCTCGAACCTTGACCCATACAAGTAGTGCCTCCAAATCTTGAGAACAAACACGACAGCAGCTAGCTCCAAATCATGCGTAGGATAGTTCCTCTCATGAATCTTCAGCTGTCTCGATGCATAAGCAACGACTTGTCCCCTCTGCATCAACACACCACCTAGACCCATCTTCGACGCATCACAATAAACCACGAACGGTTCCTTCGGATTTGGCAGAATTAGCACAGGTGCAGATGTCAACCTCCTCTTCAGCTCTTGGAAACTCTGCTCACACTTGTCATCCCAAATGAAAGCTTGACCCTTCCTAGTCAACTGCGTCAACGGCAACGCCAACTTTGAAAATCCTTCGATGAACCTCCGATAGTAACCGGCCAAACCAAGAAAACTTCGGATCTCAGTAACAGACTCCGGCGTTCCCCAATCTTGCACGGCTTCTACCTTAGCAGGATCCACTGCTATACCACCACTTGAAATGACGTGACCCAAAAAGCTAACTTTATGCAACCAAAATTCACACTTAGAAAATTTTGCATAAAGCTTCTTCTCGCGCAACACCTCCAACACAATCCTCAAATGCTCGGCATGTTCCTCTTCCGTCTTCGAGTATACCAAAATATCGTCTATGAAGACCACCACGAATCGATCCAAAAAGGAATGAAATATACGATTCATATATTCCATAAACACTCCAGGTGCATTAGTAACTCCAAAAGGCATAACAACGTACTCGTAGTGACCATACCTTGTCCTGAAAGCAGTCTTCGGTATATCCTCCACCTTAACTCTTATCTGATGATATCCCGATCTCAAATCAATCTTGCTGAACACACAGGCTCCCACTAACTGATCCATCAAATCATCTATCCTCGGAAGTGGATACTTGTTCTTGATAGTTACTTTATTCAACTGACGATAGTCGATGCACAGACGCATACTACCATCTTTCTTCTTCTCCAACAGAACATGCGCACCCCACGGCGATACGCTCGGTCTTACAAACCTTTTCTCTAACAATTCCTCCAATTGTTCCTTCAACTTTTCTAGCTCAGCAGCTGACATACGATACGGCGCCATCGAAATTGGACTAGTACCAGGTACTATGTCAATTGCGAATTCAACCTCCCTCTCGGGTGGTAAATCCAAAATGTCATTTGGAAATACATCTGCAAAATCACGCACCACTGGCAACGCATCAACCTCATTCTTCTCTTCCACTCTCAACGATGCAAACATAGTAAACACGTCCTCTTGAGCCTTCACTGATCTTACCACTTCTCGACAACACATGAGCTTCGAACACAACTCTGGCTCCAGTCTTGGAAACAACACCGTCTTCTTACCGCAGTTGATATGAACACGATTAAATTCTAACCAGTTCATACCAAAGATAACGTCTATTCCGCTCAACGGAATGCAGACTAAATCCATTCCAAAGTGTCGACCATACATAGTGACTGAACAGTCAACACAGACTAGCGTAGTCGATATCGAACCACTCGCAGGTGTTTCTATAACCATGCGTCCCATCATATTCTCTACTCTAAGACCCAACTTCTTAACGCAATCCAAAGAAATAAATGAGTGGGTAGCACCCGTATCAATAATAGCAGACAAAGGAGTATTATTGATAAAGCATGTACCTCTGATCAAGTTGTCCGCCTTCACATCACCACCATCTAAAGCAAACACCTTTCCTCCAGCAGCTCTAGGCTTCTTACACACGTTGCTCTTATGACCCGCTTCTTTGCAGTTGAAGCACACAATACCTTTCTTGCACTGATCAGCTTTGTGGTTAGGATCACCACACTTGAAACATTTTCCATCATTCTCCGGGCACTCATAGAAACGATGTCCCAGCTGTCCACACTTAAAACAATTCTTACCACCTCCAGTTTTACCACCACTGCTTCCACCTTCATCCGGCTTCTTTCCTCGGTTATCATAAGGCTTTCCTCTTCCGAAGGCTCTCCTCCTCTTCTCATTCACAGCCTTGTAGTAGTTAGTCTTGGCTTCCTGTGCTGCTCTATCAGCCGTCCTACTCACAGCCTTCTGAACCATGGCATTCGCCATCAATTCCATCGCATCGGCAAATGCTTTTTGCGTCATAACCTGAACCAACACCACGCACCACGAGTGAGGATACACTTCGTTTCCTCAAAACAGTATAAACAGTGTTTTCCTAACACATGTTACACAAAGGGTAATCTACACCTAATTGATCCAATGGATCGACCTGCTCTGATACCACTATTGTAACACCCTAACCCTTAACCGCCGATTATTAACTTTAATAAAGAAAACGTTAAGGACATAGGAAGTTACAACATAATGAAAACGCATTTTCAAAAACCAACAGATCAATATCAAAATGATTCTTCAACATACAGCGGAAAAATAAATAACAACATAAATAAAATAGCAAGTTCATAACCACGCATGCATGTAATGTACAAATCTATATACATAGTTTTCAAAAGTGGCACTGTCTACATCAGAGACAAATGCCAAGTTAATACACAACAAAAGATTACCCCAAAACGTAGTGTTACAACCATCAGAGCACTAGACTCTATCTAGGGTACATATCTAAACTCAAAAGATAAAGGGTAGCCAAGCTAAACCCTCACCACTACACAAGTTCTATACGACAACAGCTAATCCTTGACGATATGCTCGTCTTCCTGAAAATCTGGATCCCCAAAGATCCAGCACATAACACAAAACAGAGAGTGTTAGTAAAGCATAATCAACACAATATAATCAGCACAATTCATTCTTATACGTATGATCAAGCATAATAGTACCTAACTAATCAACACAAGAATAAGTAGAGTACTTACACTTTACCCATCATGCATATTCTAACTCACGCACATGCATCATCAATTATCGTCAAATATTTATTCATTAATCACAAGTACTCAAAACATATCAACACTTTAAGCAATTAAGTCAACAGATGGAAATTATCAATCATCAATTACCATGCACACATAATTACTCAAGCACAAAACTCATCAATAACAATTACCACTTAACAACCATTATGCACACATAATTCCTAAAGTGCACACTAATGTCAAGTAGAATGTATGTTCCTAAAATGCACTCTAATGCATGTGGTACCAATTCTTGCTCAGCATTTAGAGTCATGGCGGACTGTTGGATAAACTTATATCCCTTGTGTACCTCTCATTCGCCATAAAAGACGGTCGTGCACTTGACCAACCGAAGCTGGATTACTTCTGCACCTCTCGTTCGCCATAAAAGACAGTCGTGCATATGACCAATAATAATTGGATTTCATTCTTACCCATAAAGAGCATACATACCATCATGAAATGCATGTATGTTCACTTAGCAATTATTGATATTTACACCTACATATGCTCAAATATGTGCGTACACTACCAATACTCATGCTAACTTCAACAAATAGGCACTCATGGCCAATCATAATACAAACATGCGTAAATCATCAAACATGGTTCACAACATCATCAACAACATCATACTAAACCAAAACTCCAAATAAACATAAATGTTTCTAAGGTAAATCCAATCCTTTGGATACCATACCAATTCAATTATATTCATCAATTCCCACACATCAATTTATACTATTATCAAACTCAAAACCCCTTTCAAAATAATTAAATAATTTGATATACAAAAGTGCCGTTTTCTTGAACAATTACTCTTTAGGAAGCATTAAGAATGAGTTAAAAATAGTGGGCAAGGTTTCCAAAACATATTATGAGAATGCAGTAGCAAAAAGTCACCCCCGCGCGCACCAAGACCCCCAGAACAGCCCAACTGAGTGTGATATTCTGGCTTGGTCGCTACAAGCGCAGATCCGTCGCTACAAGCGCGGATAGGCAGAACCTGGTCGCTACAAGCGCCCAGTTGGTCGCTACAAGCGCAGGCTTGTCGCTACAAGCGCAGATCCGTCGCTACAAGCGCAGACAGACAGAACCTGGTCGCTACAAGCGACAGCCCGTCGCTACAGCGACCGTGACAGCACAGTTATGTGTAAAAATGTGATTTTCCACCATTTTTGCTCATTCAAGGTTACCCAAGCTTCTAAGACATGTTAAAAACGATTTTCCATCATAAAACATCATTTAAAAACAATCACAAGCAAGGATTGTATCTAGCAAAAACATTAGGGTTAAAAAAACTATCTTTCCATAACTTTTCCTTTGCATTCAAAACACTATAACACTCACAAAACTTCAACTAAACATACTAGCAACATCACTTAGCATCAAGCAAGCATAACATGATCATTTAACATCTTTAAACCATAAAAACTTTATATCAAAACCTAGACAAAGTGAGAGGAAGTTTGGGATGGAGAAATAGACATTCTCCCCTTCTCAATCACTTGTGAAATAGCAATACTACCTCTCTTACCTTGAAATCAAAGTTTCTCTAGCAACTCAAGCTTCAAATCACTTGCCCTAGGTTCTCTTGCTTTCCCTCTTCTCCTTCTCTTTCACGTTTTCTTCTCCTCAAAAGACAATGAATAGTGACTCACAAAGTCTTTGTGATAATCTCTTATAATCCAAGCAAAGCAATCTTGGCCATCCATCCTTACTAACTCTCAAGGACTAATCCTAGCCTTTCAATCCAATCCAAGCTCACTACTATCATATCCACTTGATCATTACTACTCATAAACCCAAAAGCCCAATACTATTCATCCTCTTGGCCCAAATTCGCCCAAAACCCTAAAAATTCGATTACGAACTTATCCTCGCGCCCAATAATTATTTCTCGATTACACGAAAATATTTTTAAATGCAAATCCATAAAATAAAATATATAAAAATACAATATACGAAAATAGGGTCGTTACAAAAAACATCAAAACCAATACAATCATTAATTGTTATAATTTTTAAATAATTTTACAAATATACCACTATAGAAAGTTGTGAAATATTAAATACATCCACTAATATTGAAAAGACAAACATTAAATGAGGGATAAAAAGTCTTTTAAACAATAACTACAACTTAAAAGTTGTGACATTTTCTTATAAATATGACCAATTTTTTTTTGAAAATTTTCTTATAATAAGGACCGAAGAGAGTAATTGATTTTACCATTTATAAAGGATTAACGACATAGTTTGTTTTTCATTTTTCATTTATGTGTAATTTTTTAGGTGTTGGGTGTGTACATATATAATTGAAAGTGTAGATTATCGATAAAGTGGTAATATAGAAATTATAAAGATTGAAATGCACTCATATTGAATTGGAATAACAATATAATTTAAAGTTAAATTAACTTTTCATTAGAAAAAAAGAGAAGGTTGGTAGTTCAACTAATTTGAGTTGATGAATTAAATATTCAAATTTTTAGTCTGAAAAAAAAACTAACATAAAATTTAATACACTAACATTTATCATTAGAAAAATTAGATTAAAAAAATAATTACTATTATTTGAAAATTTTAACAAACGAAAATTGAAGGCTTAATTGATCAATAGGCCTCTTAACTTAATTCTTTATTTTATAATGGTCCCATAACTAAAACATGTCTCAAACTGGTCCCTTATGTATTCTTCCGTTACGTATTTTGGTACTGTCCGATAGTTTTTAACTATAAATATCTAAGGTAAACCAACATTATATGTGATCCACCATAAGCCTTATATTTTGACCATTTGATCTTTTTTTTTTTTAAAAAAAATAACCGTTTGATCATGAATGTATATTTTAGCTAGACGACGTTTAGGGTAGGAGACCTTATTAGGTCTCCTACCGTGGGAGACCCTGATTTTTTTTAAAAAAAACCTGAAAAGTGAAAAGTGCACGGTCTGACATCAGACCGTGCACTATTTCAACTAAAAAAACTAAAAAGTGCATGGTCTAACATCAGATCGTGCATTTTTTCTGTCTGTAAATTTCGTACGGTTCGTACGTTTTTTTACTAGACCGTGCGTTTTTTTACTAGACCGTGCGTTTTTTTTAGTCTGACATCAGACCGTACATTTTTCTGTCAATACTATGTATTTTTTGTACTAGATCGTACGTTTTAAAAAAGAAAAAAAAAGCAAGTCTCCCACGGTGAGAGAGAGGTCTCCCACCGTTGCCTTTGCCTTTTAGCTAATACTAAACCACCAACAACTGATTTTTTTTGCTTTCTTCATACCAGCTTAGAAAAACAGCAAGACACAAGCCCAGAAAAAGAAAAAAAAAACATAAATTATCATCCAGCCATCTTCTTCCTTTCTAGTTCCACTAATCAATTTTCACTTCATTCCTCTTCTCAGTAAAATCAACGGCACCTCTTCTTCTTTTGCAAAATCAACCCATAAATTCATTAACATTATTTTCCCTTCAATCCTCCCTACTTGGTTTATAATCACCATTCTCAGAAAAAAAAATCACCATTTTTAATATTTTTTCTCTCTTCCACCCTTTTCTCTTTGACCCTCTTGGGCCCTTGTACAAAGATCATTCACATCAACACTATCATATTCGAATTCGGATCATACTCCAAAGGAAGAACCGAAACCTAATTTAAAGATGATGAAGATGAAGATGAAGAGGAAGAAGAAAATGAAAAAAAATTAGGTATTGGTGTTCACTGATTTTGAACAATTATATTTTCACTAATTGCAAGTCCATTGTACTCCAATACCTAATTTTTGGATTGAAAATAAATTTTTTTGGATGTCGTTTGCACCTCTCCAAGAACGGCCCTGACATCAATAATATTAATAAAAGATTAATCATTTCATTTTTTACTTTTTATTAGTTGAGTGTGTTTAGGATTTTACTAGAATTGTTTTACTTGATTGTACGACAAGAGGATCTTCAAGTTTAACCTGAAACGTTTTGACCTTCACACTTAACACGCATTAGAGGATAAATTGTTCTCTTCCAAACATGATTAATATCATCCAAACAAATTATGGGTTATTGTACTTCTAACAAACCTGGTTCTTACGGTGGTTTGGAGTTAATGATGGATTTTTTCTCACATAAAAACAATAATGTATGTGGGGGTGGTTTTTAAGTAGAGAGGGAAAGGTTGTCTTGTATATTTTATTCAGGTTGGTACACTATTCCTTTATGGTGTCTATCCATAATATGATTTTTTGATTGTTTTGTATTTGGGTTGGTGTATCCTTGTACTCTTCTTAATTCCATTTTATATTGCTTCAAAAATACAAAACCAAGACTTAGGTATCATTATTCATACGTTACACAATGTCACAAATACATACCAAAGGATCTAAGCAAAAATAAAATGCCGAAGCTTTTGAATAGGATTACAAACCACATTAGTAGGACACAACATCCATAAACTCAGGATCATTCCCAATTGCCTCCAAAACTTCATAAGAAAGACATACTTCAAGGTCCATACTACCATCTTCTACACCCCCATACACATAAATCTTTCCATTTCTTTTATTCGCACCCCCACTTCGAACCCCCACAGGTTTTCCCCAACCAAAATCATTACCATAAACATCAAACCAAGGTGAACCACCAATAACCAATGAATTACTGTTGGCCATACCAGAGGTAATAAAACTCGGTGTTATTAACCAATTTTCATAGTGATTTTTCAACTTCTCATCTGTGTGCAAGGCAATCATCTTGTGCATCTCCCAAGAACCCTTACCAAGCCCACCGTTTTCCAACAAGTCACTGGCTTTAATGCTAACGACACAATCTATCACAGCATTACCAAAATAATCCTCAGGCAACGGAGGAATTAACCTTGGTCTAACTCCAATATCCAGCACGAATTTCACTTCTGCTTGTGGGTCAAGTTTTTTGCAACGTATAATAGAGCGCCAAATGTGAGTGAAAATTGCTTGCAAGGAAGATATATTTTTTGTACCAACCTCTAAGTTTGCTTTGAATTTTAGTTTTGCGATACTCTCCTTTTTGAAATGAAATACTCTCTCTGCAGGCAAGTTGATTTTTCCTTCTTCATCATTGTCATTATTTCGTGACTCTATTGTGAAAGGAAATCTAATGGGACATTCAATACCCTTTGAAAACCAACGATCAAATGTTGGAAGTTTTGATATTTTAAGACAACCTTTCGAGATTTCAGCCCATGAATTGACGAAATGCCAAAACGACGTACCATCAACAATCACGTGGTTAACTGTGAAGCCAATGAAGACGCCGTCGACTAACTCTGTTACTTGGACCGCAAGTAATGGTTGTGATGTTCCTTCGTAGTTTTTAACTCCATTTAGTGGAAAAAATGAATGGTGAATAGGAGGATGATAAGTGGGTCTAACGATGTCAGCAACACTAATGTTTTTTGCTACGGCATGAACAAAGAGTGCACCTTCGTTGTTGCACACGATGGAACACGAGATAGTATTAGCTTCGTGTTCTGTTATCTTGAGACAACCTGTGAATGGCCAAAAAATATCAAGGGTAGAAGAAAGAGAGTCTTTAAGGTGTTGGATTTGATTTGTTCTATCTAATTCGAAAGGGTGGTGATAAAGAAGTCCCTTTTGGTTGACTCCAAATGGGAGGAATTGTAGATCCCATGGGGTTAGATGGATTGTATGATAAGTTGAGTCAGAAAAATTATGATTTGCTGCATGTATTGTAGCTGTGGAGAGGACTTTGATGGAACTCATATTTCATGTAAATACTATGTTGAGGAATTAGATAGAACTATGATGTAGGACTTATTTAGATATAGATATACACAAATGATAAAAAAATAAAAAATATCATCATTATATCAATAATATTTAATTATTTTCTATTTTTTTTTATCTTTTTATCATTCGAGTGTGGCTAAATCTAATTTATCTGTATTCGTGATTGTATAAGTCTTCTCTCCATATAAAGGTAATATTTCTTAATCTATTTAAATTGGTCGGATGATATCTTGAAACCTTAAAATATGTTCCTCTCAAAATCTCGATTTCAATTCTTTCCGTATCAATTTCAGTTTACTAATTTGATGTCTTAAAAAACGTAACGAAAAATACTAAATGGTGCGAAAATATATTCGCACAAAACACACGAATGGATTTAACCTTTGAATTGTTACTTGTTTTTGTCAAATTTAATCTCAATTGAAGACTTGCCTTTTAACTACATCTCTAATATAATTTTATATGGTTAATTGATGTAGCATAATCCTAGTCCTTCTTCTATCTCGTTCTCGTTTGACGCCAACGGTGGCTTCTTGTAACAGTTCTATACAACTTCTACCCGTTTTACTTTTCACTCCACCTTTTCTTTTTTAATTTTATTTAATTTAAATTCATTTACAAAAAAGAAGCTGGGTTGTTCTAATTCTGAAGAGCAAGCACATGAATGAAGTTTCATAGGAGAAGAAATCCCACCGTCAAGAAGAAAAAAGAAGAATTATACTGTATTTAACTTTTCTGTTATTTAAAAAATTTACAAGTAGGAAAAAATCACAAGTGTTTGAAGATGCAGAATGTCTACCGCCGTATTAGTTGAATTTGTGCGAGGAGTTTGTTGTGCAATATAACACTTCTCAAAAGTAACATTTCTGTAAAAAAAAATAGGCTAAATTACATGCTGGGTCCTTTAAGTTTGATGTTTGTAACAGATTAGTCCTTTAAGTTATTTTTGTAACAGATTAGTCCTTTAAGTTTGCTGTGTGTAACAGATTAGTCCTTCTGTTAAACTGACGTTAACCAATTGCATTGCTGGCTGTTAAATCTGTGACTTGGCATCAAGGGGGTTAAAAGTCTGCGTTTTATGGACTTATGTGGCAAACTTCATCTTCCTTTTTCTTTGAAACCATTTTCCCCCAAATTTCAAAACCCTAACTCCATTTTTATTCATACCAAAGCTTTAATTTCTCAAATCAATGGCTTCCAAGCGCAGGAACTACTCGAATTCGGGTGGAGACAACACTGAATCATTCATATCAAGTGGTAGGCGTGAATGTTGTGGTAAAATTCCAGATTGTTGGTGTCAAAAGCAATGTGTCATCTGCACAGTACGAAAAATGGGTCCAAACAGAGGTCGTAAATTCTGGGGTTGTCAAGATTGTTAGTACTGTTTGGACCCCAGAATTTACAACCCCAGAATTTACGACCTCTGTTTGGACCCATTTTTCGTACTGTGCAGATGACACATTGCTTTTGACACCAACAATCTGGAATTTTACCACAACATTCACGCCTACCACTTGATATGAATGATTCAGTGTTGTCTCCACCCGAATTCGAGTAGTTCCTGCGCTTGGAAGCCATTGATTTGAGAAATTAAAGCTTTGGTATGAATAAAAATGGAGTTAGGGTTTTGAAATTTGGGGGAAAATGGTTTCAAAGAAAAAGGAAGATGAAGTTTGCCACATAAGTCCATAAAACGCAGACTTTTAACCCCCTTGATGCCAAGTCACAGATTTAACAGCCAGCAATGCAATTGTTTAACGTCAGTTTAACAGAAGGACTAATCTGTTACACACAGCAAACTTAAAGGACTAATCTGTTACAAAAATAACTTAAAGGACTAATCTGTTACAAACATCAAACTTAAAGGACCCAGCATGTAATTTAGCCAAAAAAATAATATTAAAAGAAGTAAAGGTAACATTAAAATAAATATGCGAGTTCCTCGTGTATGCGGAAACATTAAAATATAAGGATGCAAGTTCCTCGCTTATGTGGTAATATTAAAATATACCGTGCGGTTTCGTAAACTTAGCTCAGTTAATAGGAGCAATGCATAATATATATGTAAGAATCGGAGTTTGAACTCCGGACACTCCACTTCTCCACATTTAAAATGTGTTAGTTTCAGCTAGTAAATTACTTGACAAAAAAAAAACCTCTAACCAATAGACTACTTAACCAAAAAAAAATTAAAATATATAGTACTCACCTAAACAAAAATATAGTCCTCTTGAAAAAAAAAATCAAAATATATAATCTATCTATCTTTTTTTGACAATATAATCTATCTATCTCTTCTTATAAAAACTTGTATGGTCAAGCTATCCCTTAACCTTATTTTTTTCCTCCAAACTACTTAAAAAGACGCAAGTACCCCCATTGTTTTCGATTGGGACGAATTTGTCTTTCCCCGTTGCTTTTTATTAGGTGACATTTAACAACATGCCATAATTAGTTGTGTCATAAGTGAAATTTAACATGCTTTTATAACTAGAGATTCAATGAGATATGAAATTCAAATTCAAAATTAATCTTTTCCCTCCCAAATATACGAATTACGCATCCGCCTATTCTTTTATAAATTCAGATCCCTGCTTTTGGTTTCTCTCATTTGTCAACCCACTGTCATTTGTTGTTCATCTCTCATTTTCATAATGGCTAATCGTAATATAGACATTGATTTCGTATCATTGCTTAACCGGTAATCCTCTGTTTCATATTTTCATTTCATTACCTTATTCGTATTTTAATTTCTTCTAATGTTGCTAACGTGTACCCTTATCTGTTTTTATGTATTAGCACCTCTAGATCTGCATCCGGTAACTGATTTGGAGAATGTAACACCCATACTAACTTTAACTAGTATATTAGTATGTGCGTTAAACTGATACTGGATACATTTAAAAATTTCAATAATAAAACTCATACATCACAAATGAAAGAATACATATTACTCGTTGTACAAATAATCCAATATTTATACAATGCTTATACAAATGTCCATTAAGCTTCTGAGCTGGTACACAACGAGCAATTGCACTCCATCCAGTACCTCTATGAAGATCTTCGTCTCGAACCTCTGACTAACCTGTAAACCTGCACCAGAAGGAATGGGATGAGACATAATGTCTCAGTGAGCTCTACCCAACCTACTGTTGGCAACCACAGGGAACCTAGGGTCGCCATGCCTACCTTGGCAATCTTGGGGATTTCCTAGGATCGCCAAGTCTTTAACTGCCTATGACTATAAGTCCTCCTGTAGCTATAATTTAAGCTGCCTATAACCTTTGTTGTAACTGTCTACAACCATCGCCTTAACGGCCTATGTCTATAACTATAATAGCCTAAATCCATAACTGTGATCATGTCCGTATCTATGACTTAGTGATCGAGGGGAAGACCTAGGATCACTTTCTGATAATTGTCTATAACTATAACTGTATGTTTCCTGTGACTATGACTGTAACTGTAACTGTGACTATAACTGTGAAACATAAAACATATAAACAGTTCGATAGCAGTTTTATGTTAGCTGTTAGCGTTGAACAAGCAATTATCTGAGTTCATTTTACGGAGTGCGGCCCGGGTGGAGTAACCCCGAGGACAGCTCCCTATGAACCGGTGAAACTCCTATCATATCAGGCTATCACCGGACTCCCTATGAAATTGCATGTGGATAACCCTCTCGGAGAGATCCCATCCGGCGAATCCCGGAGTCTGCTGAACATGCCTTTGACTTTGAAACGTGCAAGCACGCCAATAACTTTGATCTTTAATTCTTTAATTCTTTAACTTTAACGTATGAACATATAATCTGCCTCTTTGATTCTATAACAATACTGTAATCTATAACCTGTAATCTATAACCTTGGCTTATCGTTCTCATAAGCCTCCTATAATAGTTGGAGAACCAACACTATAAACATATCTGTAACTATAATTACTTAAGCATTCCCATGCCTATATATATACCAAAGGGATACTTCTATAACTTTAATCATCTAACATCCTCGTATTCTTAAAATGAATACATCTATAATTTTACTCATAAGTACTTATCCTATAAAAAGTTCTAAGCTTACTCATTGTTTCATCCTTAATATCGTATAAACTGAATCATGTTCCTATCATTGGTTCATACGGGATAACCCCAAAACTAGCTCATATACTTCTCTAATATAACTTAGAAGTTGGTAATCATCTTCCATTATGGTACCCTTTACCTATCCCACCTTAAATCCATGGCTAACATCAATAAAAATTGAGTTTGGGTGGAGGCAAAATCGGCGGCCGATTGGCATAAATCGGGGCCCGATTTTTGCCGTAAGTTCCTTAGAAAATGAGTCTTGAAATCGGTGGCCGAATCCTCCAAATCGGTGGCCGATTTTGACATTTGCAGGATTCAATTTCTTGCTTCCTAGGCCAAACCAAACCAATCCAAACATACAAACAGCTTATGGGAATAATTACTAAGACATAATGATTGTTAAAAACATACTTGGGCATGGGATTAGCAACTATTAGATTCAAGGCATAAACTTTGCAAAATCTAGCTCTTAATACTAAAAATTCAAAGCATAAGCAAGGTGAGGATCTAAACCCTCTAGGAGCTCACCTCAAACATGAATTCCAATCTTTGACAAGCATATCTCAAACCCTAGCCCATCTCTTACTCTTCTCTTGCTCCTTCTTTGCTAATCTTCTTCACCAAAAACCATGCTTGTAACACAAGAATTTAGGGAGGAGTTTAGTGAATTAGGGGATGATGATTGATGAGAGGATGATGAAGGTGAGGGAGGGCGAAAATGAGGGAGAAAGGGAGAGCAAAATTTCAGAATTGAGAGAGTGAGAGAATGAGTAGAAAACTCAACAATTTCCCATATATATCCTTTAAGCCTTTTCCATTTATTTACAACTATGCCACTGCTCTTAATTACAACCTTGCCATTGCGTCCATTTAAATTATCTCTGATGTAACGTCTCAATACTGATAAATATCCAAGTGTTAAGCGGGATATTACACTCTACCCCCCTTAAAAGAAATTTCGTCCTCGAAATTTAGAAAATCCTTTGAAGATCCTGTAAAGATAAATCCTTTCTACCTCTTTCTCTACAATTAAAGTTTCCAATTCTTTATGCTTATTGGAATTCCATGGCAACTCTAATGTCTGACATATAGATTAGTCACGCGTCTCGATTAAACCATATTGGTTAATACTTGTTCCTTAGCCATGATTCCCATCACTGTACATCAAAACATAAGACAATCTCATTCCTGCCGAACGGTCTAACGTATATTACATAACTATTATCTGTTAAGGCGTATGGTTATCTGCACCAACATATCCATATTAACCTGAAGTCGTCGAGTCATTCTGTTTTTCCTCAATTATTCCAACTTTCCGAGGGATCTATTACATAACGTTTAGTTTCAAGAACTTTTGTCTTTAACTTTCGTCTCGCAAGACGACCTGTTACTGTTACACTCGTAACATTCTTCATATAAATTTATTCTTACACTGAAAGGTATCTGATATTGAATATTCTCAAACGAAATGGAAATCTTTTACAACTTCCTCTACAATTCAAATTCAAAGTGATGGTTGAACTTCTGGTTTACATTCCTTTCTTTCTGTTGTCCTGGTGTAGCTATTATCACAACCATAAGCATTGCTCACATTCCCACTGCGGGAATCCTTAAAGCTCGAGAAATCACACAAGTCGGTTATGCTCCGATTAATAATCAACAATAACATGTAGCCAAAGGTCTTAGGAACCTTCTTCTTTACCAATACTTCCAAACTTATGAAAATCCAGTATAAGTGACGTGTGGCATAAACCGTCTCACATCTCACCATATAATATAGTCCATAGCACATAGCTTCTACACATGATCGAACACGTGTACACTCCTATAGGGTACACCGTACGCCGCATCATCATTGTCCAACTAACGGAACATCATACTTAATCAAAATATACTTGAGACAAAGCCACGCCAACTAAGGTCACTCTTCTTACTCATAACTCATGTTAGCACTCTTTGAGTAACTACAATCCCGTATGTAACTATGATTACGTCCCATAGACGTTATAACTTATTTTGTTCAAGAACATTCTCCGTTTTCTAAAAGAAACTCTATTCTGTTCGCTATTCAAAATAGCATTCTTAAACTCTGAATCCTTTAATTCATAACTTCAATTCACGTAGCCTTTTACTGTAAACTATGAGTACTCTTCTGATCTGTGTAAAACATTTCCTTCCTTTAACTGTTAACATTAAGTTCAAGAATTTCTGAACTTCTCAATTGAGACTTCCCTGTTATAACATTTTCCGATTGTGTACCACGGTTACCGATACATGTCACACGACTATAAAATATGTTACACTACTATCTAAGTAGCATAACCTCTGCCTGATCAGTATACATAATACTAATCATAACCTGTTACATGCCTGTTACATGCGACATGCTAGCATAACGTGGATACGATGCGGAATAACTACATGCCACTGAATAATTCCTCTTTGATTAAACTTACTATTCAAGTTAACTTTAAGTTACTGAGCTAAACAGCTAGATCATCGAATGAAATGTGGCCTCCTTCGCTATGAACTCATTTTGCTGTAAACACATTCTTTTAGGTTATCAATTGCTTCGATTCTTTTATCTCATGAGTTTCTAGATCCGAGTCATTCCTCGACTTATCCCTTAAAATTCCCTGTTAGCATTGATGACAAGTTCAAGTCATCACTACTTACAATTATTCTGTAACTTGAAAATTAATCTCTGAATGCCTATCCTGTGATTCCTCTGACAAGGACTTCACAACCATCCTTTTCTCTAAACTTCAGCTTAATTTGTCTGTCAACTCATAATAGGATTACTTCTCCGCTGCGCAACTCTGATTTAAACAATTAACCTTGGAATAAAAGTAGTACACCACTATTATCATATAAAATCTCTTTGGCCAATCCTTTGACTTTGTATTTCCTTTTTGGACATAAACAATGTTCTTACTTTCACGAAAGTACGCCGAAATCTATAAACAGTCTTTAACAATAAATACGAGCCCAACGATGCTCCTGTTAAAACAACTTATACGCTGGTTCTAGCTTTACTCTTCATATTATGAATCAGTCTCATCCTATAATTATCCGTAGGGATTTCACATCCACGACCTTTTTCCAAATCACTTAGGTCCTCAAACTCTAACATAACTCTTGGTTACTCCTCGGGTTCCTCCGAAAATAATCCGTCTGGATAAGACTCACCTTTTACCGGCTCTCCTGTAAGCCCAAACATATGTTACGCCTCTTCGAGTACCCGATTAATAAATCTGTAAACTTCAATACTTAACATTTTTCCATTGGATCCTTCCTATAACTTATTACTGTATTCACAATTCCATTATAATCTTGTCATCTGAATAACAGTCCATATGTCTTCTCGACCGTTGCCCTCTTCGTGGTTTCGAACAATCCAAGGTATGTATTTTCTATCATCTTAACACATACCAACATAATGCGATCTTTGTCGGCTTACCCGAATACTTGTGTAAGAAGCCCATCGAAAGAGAATATAGAACTCCTTAACTTCATCCATACTCTAACTGTAACTTATATATAAGTGACGTTCTTCCTGTTGCCAGAGCCTCACAATAGTTCTTAGCTAATTCCTGTTTAACCCTCGAAAACGGTCTGCTATAATCCGACATCAAACGATTCAATCTTTAATCCATACCCTTATCGGAGGTTTCCTTTACTTATCACTATGCTCGCATTCTTCGTACCAAGCATCTTGGTGTCCCATAATAAAGGAAGGTAACCTGTTCCATCTATTCATTATCTCGCTTAATCCATAAATGAGTCTCTTACCTATCAGCTATTTAAATCTCATCCATTTTAAGTGTGCAAGTCCTTCCACCTTACACACTATATCCTCACTGGAAGCCCAGAGTTTTCAATAATTAACTGTCCATTCCTTATTCCAAGTCGCTGGGTTTGGTAACACAATCCATTGCATCTGCAGCCGGAATCAAAACTCTAATCAACCCTTAACTTTAACTTTCTAAATTACGGTTCCCGTTAGGATTCCAAATCACTCATCAGAGTATTCCAAAATTCTTTACTCCACACTTCTCCTTGGAGAAGGCATCGCTCAAAAATGCGTCCAACTAGTTAAGGTACCTGACCTTACTCTTTAATACCTCTTATATTCCTGAGACTTTGCCATTAACTGGCTCAGTTACTTCACTGTTAAAGAACCATCCTTTGACACAAAACACTTTGCCAAATTCGTCCTAGAATCTGACGTCTTAACCTTCACCCTTTGAACACTTCTTTCCTCCTTGGTCACATTCAGCTCTCGGATATTTGTCCTAGCTGTCATATGCTAGACTGAGTTGATCAGGCTCATCCAGACATGACATTTAGAACAACATCCGGAACCCAATGATTCCACTACCTTTATTGAATCTTTAATGACCCATGGCACGGTCTGAATCGACCTGCTCTGATACCAATTGTAACACCCATACTAACTTTAACTAGTATATTAGTATGTGCGTTAAACTGATACTGGATACATTTAAAAATTTCAATAATAAAACTCATACATCACAAATGAAAGAATACATATTACTCGTTGTACAAATAATCCAATATTTATACAATGCTTATACAAATGTCCATTAAGCTTCTGAGCTGGTACACAACGAGCAATTGCACTCCATCCAGTACCTCTATGAAGATCTTCGTCTCGAACCTCTGACTAACCTGTAAACCTGCACCAGAAGGAATGGGATGAGACATAATGTCTCAGTGAGCTCTACCCAACCTACTGTTGGCAACCACAGGGAACCTAGGGTTGCCATGCCTACCTTGGCAATCTTGGGGATTTCCTAGGATCGCCAAGTCTTTAACTGCCTATGACTATAAGTCCTCCTGTAGCTATAATTTAAGCTGCCTATAACCTTTGTTGTAACTGTCTACAACCATCGCCTTAACGGCCTATGTCTATAACTATAATAGCCTAAATCCATAACTGTGATCATGTCCGTATCTATGACTTAGTGATCGAGGGGAAGACCTAGGATCACTTTCTGATAATTGTCTATAACTATAACTGTATGTTTCCTGTGACTATGACTGTAACTGTAACTGTGACTATAACTGTGAAACATAAAACATATAAACAGTTCGATAGCAGTTTTATGTTAGCTGTTAGCGTTGAACAAGCAATTATCTGAGTTCATTTTACGGAGTGCGGCCCGGGTGGAGTAACCCTGAGGACAGCTCCCTATGAACCGGTGAAACTCCTATCATATCAGGCTATCACCGGACTCCCTATGAAATTGCATGTGGATAACCCTCTCGGAGAGATCCCATCCGGCGAATCCCGGAGTCTGCTGAACATGCCTTTGACTTTGAAACGTGCAAGCACGCCAATAACTTTGATCTTTAATTCTTTAATTCTTTAACTTTAACGTATGAACATATAATCTGCCTCTTTGATTCTATAACAATACTGTAATCTATAACCCGTAATCTATAACCTGTAATCTATAACCTTGGCTTATCGTTCTCATAAGCCTCCTATAATAGTTGGAGAACCAACACTATAAACATATCTGTAACTATAATTACTTAAGCATTCCCATGCCTATATATATACCAAAGGGATACTTCTATAACTTTAATCATCTAACATCCTCGTATTCTTAAAATGAATACATCTATAATTTTACTCATAAGTACTTATCCTATAAAAAGTTCTAAGCTTACTCATTGTTTCATCCTTAATATCGTATAAACTGAATCATGTTCCTATCATTGGTTCATACGGGATAACCCCAAAACTAGCTCATATACTTCTCTAATATAACTTAGAAGTTGGTAATCATCTTCCATTATGGTACCCTTTACC